>ML109224.1:0-11985 GCA_003697995.1 Taxidea taxus jeffersonii
CTTGATTCTCTAAAACCATCCGAAGCTATGCTGCTTACTCTTCCAACTAGGCCTGGAGAAGGGAGAATTCTGTCTGCACTTGCCAATCTAAAACCAAATCACCTCACTCAATCCAGCCCAAGGGGCTGCTGAAAGACATTCTAAGACCAACTTCAAAGTCTTTTCTCAAGAGCCCTAATACCACTCTGAACCCACACTGGAAAAAGATCAATTCTTATGAGCATTCCCACAGCTACCTTGGATGCCTAAAGTACTCCCAGAATGCGATGCCACAGATGCAAGCCAAGCCAATTTCAAATTTCGGGGGCTGCACTAAACCCTCAAGTCCAGGCCAAAACAAAACAAGCTTCCTGGGTTGAAGCAGGGAGAAGACACAGCCCATATTCTTACTTGTACCTCCCTCATGCACACTGAGGTAAACACGCACAATAACAGTAGCAGCTCATTGGCTCAGCTAAGAAATTGGAAAACTAGTTTAAAATGAAATCACATAACCACTAAGGTACCCAAAAGATCTGTAAATCAATACATGTAAAACAGACTCTGTGAAAGTCATTCTCTTTCTGACTTAAGGAATCTGAGCTTCCACAGGGACAATGGATAATATTACCCTGATAGAGAGGATATTCTATTACAACACTCACAATGTGAAACTCAAATCTTCTAAGATACGAATATGCTTTTAAGGCTTTTAATGCTAGGGAAATAGCAGAAATTTCACCACGTCTCTCTTATTTGATCAATTTCATGTACTTCCTATCTATCATTTAAGTACTTCCTCTTACAGACCTATAGGTCCTAATTTGTATTTTTTTCACCCATATTTTAGAATGAATGGCAAGTAAAAGTATTCCCAATCAATGGATAAAAAAAACCAAGGTGTGGAAGAGGTTGTCTTGGCATATAATAAGAATAGAAGAATAGTATATCCTGGCTTGCCTAGTGCTTTTGTGGTTAGAGGGGCAACTCTCCCTAAATGTCTTGATGAAAGTAACACTTCTGCTGCAGACTAGTCATGTCAATCTAGCCATGGCCACCTCCTTTGGTTCTAACAGTTTTATCCAATAAGGCTTAACTTTGGTATCCAATTAAAAAAAAAAAAATGTGGTCTAAGGAGAAATGCGACTGACAACTCCTGAACTCCTTCCCTAAGTGCTCACACAGGTAAGGACATGCAAATGTGCTTTGTACTCAAAGACAAATGTGATACAGTTTGTAAGTGATATAGAAGAGCACATTTTATCTCCCAGTAATTAGTTTTATGCTACTGAGGAAATTTTGTACATCTATGAAATGTAATAATTTTTTTGTCTCCCCTACTGAAGTAGCTCTAAAAAAAGAAAAGAACTCTCTTTTCTCCAAAAGAGAAAAGAACACCAGGGAAAACGTCACCATACAAGGACCAAAGAGAAGGGATCAACAATGAAACTCTAAAGCTCTTCCCTTAACATCAAGCAACATGCCACCTGCTTATAATGTCACCACACCACTAGCCAATCCATGGGCCATAATACAGGAAGCATTACTTAGTATGGAGAGAAAACAATGTGAACTTCTAAAGCTGTGAATTTCATGATCGGTAATAGACCTATACCTGCTTGAAACAGAATCTTTTTTTTTTTCTTAAGATTTTATTTATTTATTTGATACAGAGAAGGAGAGCACAAGCAGGCAGAGGCAGGCAGAGACAGAGAGAGAAGCATACTCCCTGCCGAGCAAGGAGCCCGATGTGGGACTCAATCCCAGGACCCTGGGATCATGACCTGAGCCAAAGGCAGACACCCAACCGACTCAGCCACCCAGGTGCCCTTGAAACAGAATCTTAAAAGCCAGCTCTATTTCCCAGTGATTACCTCTGGAGAGTGAAAACAGAGACAAGGCTGAGGGCTTTTTCCTTTAAAATTTCCATCTTTCTGTACTGCTTGAATTTCTAGACATGAACATGTATTAATCTTTTAATTTAAAAAAATGCTGTTGGGACGCCTGAGTGGCTCAGTTGGTTAAGCAGCTGCCTTCGGCTCAGGTCATGATCCCAGCGATCTGGGATCGAGTCTCGCATGGGGCTCCTTGCTCGGCAAGGAGCCTGCTTCCTCCTCTCTCTCTGCCTGCCACTCTGTCTGCCTGTGCTCACTCTTTCTGACAAATAAATAAATAAAATCTTTAAAAATAAATAAATAAATAAAATTTTTAAATGCTGGCAAAAATGTCAATGAATCAAACAATTTAGTTATTTTAAAGCCAACTCTAAGTATTCTCTTCAGCCATAAAAAGTTAAATATATATATACATATAAAGCCTTAAATCCACAATCATGTTTACATTTCTTAAGTGCACATATGTTACATGCTTGAGTCTCATTTAAGTTACATGAGACAAGAATGTTAATCCTAGGGGCACCTGGGTGGCTCAGTGGGTTAAGCCTCTGCCTTCGGCTCAGGTCATGATCCCAGGGTCCTGGGATCGAGCCCCACATCGGGCTCTCTGCTCAGCAGGGAGCCTGCTTCCCCTCTCTCTGCCTGCCTCTCTGCCTACTTGTGATCTCTGTCTGTCAAATAAATAAAACTAAAAAAAAAAAAAAGATGAATGTTAATCCTAGGCTATATACAGAATGCCGCATACAGAGTGCACACCGCCAGTATATTCTAAACAACATGAACAAGCAAATAAGGAGATCTCAAATTAACCAGATGACTCTAATAACTGGAAGGGCCAATAGCAGGACATTTTCTCCCCACAGGGTGTTATTTTCCATCCTGCAGATAAAACAGCATGCTCCAAAGAGCACAAGTGTTCCACAAGGGGCTGGGAGGCACAAGGGTGATAGCTAAAAAACAAAGTTAGAGCAGGACAGCTGACAATCTCAAGGATTGGTTAGTAGACATGACATAACTGCACAATCCCAGCAGGTGAAAATAACAAGCAGCTTAAAGCCTCTCACACCAAGTTAGTGTAATAATTACCCATTTACTCAGGATGGTAGGCTGTTTCTTGGGCTAATAATTTATTACATGGACTTTTTAGTGACCAATAGGTGTGGAAAAAAAAAATCAACGTCAACCAGTGATTTTATTTATCTCCCTCTGTTGCACAGCAGCTTCTTCCCAGTTGGCTCAACGCCTTTTCAATCTAACAAGCTAGAAAAGGCAGTTGTCCAACTGTCACCAAACATAGTGATAGATGTGAAGGAAGAATGGGCAAGCATGTATTACTAACACTGAACCAATGTAGCAAGGGGTACAGTGTTTTTATGTTTGAGAGGTAGATTAAAATACTTGGACTATAGATGGACCTACCTAGAAAGAGAGAAGCCTGCTAAGGACCATTACATACCAAACTCCTACTTGAGTTTGGTGTCGTGCTAGGGTACTGGCCAAAGCAAACTAAGCTAACGAGGCTTCTGATTACCCTAAAGGAAAGACAAAGGGAAAAAAAGTGTAAGTCAGTGAAGTGAATGCTGAAACACAAAGGATATGAAGAGTAAGGGGGGGGGCATGAATGGAAGACAATTTAGCATTATCTAAAAAAAGTGTCAGATGTATACTCTGCAAACAGCAATTCCACCCCTACATATAAAGAAACCAAAAGAAACTTTTGCAAGGAACACCAGGAGTCCTGGACAAAGATATTTAAAGCATTACTGTTTCCATTAACAAACAAAAAACAACCCAAATATTCACTAAGAAGAGAATTATGATGTATTCATACAATGAAATTCTATCCATTAGCGAAAATATTTAAAGTAGAGCCACTGTATCTCACTGACGAGTCTCACAAGCTGAATGCTCAGTCAAAAACCACTAACACAACTGAGTTAATCCACAGAACACACAGTATGATGGCACTTACATAAACTTCAAAAACACTCAAAACTAAAACATACTGTTTAGAGATGCATGCATGCATTAAAAATATTTTTAACAGACAAGGGAAATAATAAACACACAATTCAGGATAGTATTTACCTTCGTGAGGGGAAGTTGGGGGTATGGTCAGGACGGGGCACCCTGAGGCCTTCAACATAATTTATAATGCTCAATTTTTTAAGCTGAGTCAAGTACAGACATGCACTTTTCATCATTTTTGTAAAATACCCTATCTAGGAGGTAGGTGTGTGTGTGTGTATGTAATTTTATATGCAAGAAATGATTCAAAATAAAGGGAGGGGGAGACAAATAGAGCCCAGCCTGGAACTACAGGATACTTTCTAACCCCCACTTACACCTCCATCTACCCAAGGCTGGGCTAACAGAGTAAGGAGCGAGTCCAAAACTCCAAGGCAACAGAATCGGCTCAGTTTAGAGGTGACAAAAAGATCACCTCCAGGCACTTCTCTGGGCTTACTAGGTGAAACCAGCGCCACAGTGTCTGTTCCCAGGGTAAACTGTAAAACACTGTGCACTGTCCCCAAAGAGTTGGAAAAAGACTGCTTTCCCAATACAGAAAGAGAAAACATCACAAACTCAGGCATATTTTACCAATGAAAGGAAAGTCCCCAGATGGTTCCAACAGACAGAGGAATGGATTGAATTTAAGTAACAAGGCAGTAATTTTATGTAGTCCTCCAGGGCTAGG
Organism: Taxidea taxus jeffersonii; assembly: GCA_003697995.1. NCBI lineage: Eukaryota > Metazoa > Chordata > Mammalia > Carnivora > Mustelidae > Taxidea > Taxidea taxus. Next base: position 4,573 of record ML109224.1, read on the forward strand.
AGAATGTGTGACTAGCGACTGGGGAGGAAGGAGGGGATGAAAAATACACTTAAAGACACACTAAACAGGACTTTTACAAGAGCACAGAGGCCAGGACAGAATGTGTGTACTCTGAAGCCCAAATGAACGTGGGCGTATTGAAGACTGAAGCCTCAAGGGTTACTCTATGGGCTTTACCCGGCAGAGGTGACAACGGAGTCTGGCACACGCTTAGTATATTGAGAAATAATAATATCAAAAGACATCTATACCACATCTATGTAACATATGTACAGCCCACGGGCGCCAACGAGGCAGGGAAAAGAGTCTGTGACAATCGCAGGGAAACTGACCGTCAGGAAGGCCGGATTCGGTCAGATCGACGAAGAGAAGGCCCCGGGCTGCGAGTCCAGAAGGCCCCAATCGGGGAGGGGAAAAGGGTGGTCCCGGGCCAAAGCAGAAGGTGGGGCTGCCAGGAGAGGGCGGGGTCCCCGCAGGAGGCGTCCTGGGAGGACAGGCAGGAGCCAGGCCGGGCAGCCCGGGGGAATCCAGGGAGGGGGCGCTCCCTTGGGCGCCGGGACGGAGAGGAATGAGAAGGCGGGGGGCCTGTCACAGACTGCGGCCCCGAGGGCCCGGTCCCCCCTCCCGCCGCTCACCTGGGCACGCAGCTGGACGAGCTCCGGTCCACCTCCCAGGTGGCGTACAGGTTCATCTGCACCGGGGCGGGGGTGCGGCCTGGCCCCGGGCCGCCGGGAGGCGCGGAGCCGGAGGCCACCGCGACGGCCATGGAGGTGGAGGTGGACGAGGACGAGGAGGAGGCGGCCGCCGCCGAGGTGGACGAGGACGACGAAGTGGCCTGGGCCAGCTTGGGGGGCGTCGGCTGCTGAGGCGTCGGCTGCTGCGGCGGCTGCTGCTGTTGCGGAGACTGGGCGACCCCAGAGCCCCGCTGGCCGCTGCCGCCCCCGGCGCCTCCGGGACCACCGCCCGCCCCTCCGCGTTCAGCCATGGCCCGGCCGGAGGTGAGGGGCGCGGGGGTTACGGGGATCCGGGCGACGCCGAGAGGACGCCCAGGCTTCTCCCACGGCGGCGGCGAGAGACCCACTCGTCTCCTCAGCCCGCCCGCCCGAGCGCGCGAGCGAGCGAGAGGCTGCACGCACGCGCGGGGCCTCTCGGCGCGCGGTCCTCGCGCTCGCCCGCCGCTGCCTGTTGCGGCTCGCGCGGCCGAGACACTGGGTGGGCGTGTCCGGGGGGGCGGGGAGCTCTGGCTGGCGCCGGCCCCACCCAGCGCCGAGGGGCGGGGCCCGGGCTCGCGCTCGCGCCCCTGGCGAGCCTGTGGGCGCGCTCCCCTCGTTCCCCTGGCTCCCTAGCTGCCCGCGCTCCCCTCGCTCCCGAACCCGGGCGGACCCTGCCCTCAAATCTGCGGCGCGGGCTGCAGTCGGCCGGCCCGGCCCTCCCCTCCCCCGTCGCCCTCTAGACAGCAACAGCCGGGCCAGCGGAAACTCCGCTTTTCCGGGGCGCGGCCCCGGCTAGGAGGGGGCTGCCGCGGGAGCGCGCCTCGGGCCCCTCGGATCCCCAGAGCCGAGGCGAAAGCGGCCGCCAGCCAAAGCCCGCGTCGCGCCAGCCCACCTGGCCCCCACCCCGCTGTGCTGCCCCGGGGTTTCTTCACGACCTATGAAAGGGAGCCATGGCGACCCCAGGGGACGGCCCGCACGCCTGTGGGCCGTGAAGTTTCCGTCCCTGCTTTTCTCCACCATAGACGTATGGGCTCACGGACCTAGAGTCCAAAAGTCCCTGACAAGGGTGAGATACAAAGCTAAGCCCTGGCCCATCCGGAGCCACCCCTCCTCTTCTGTCCTACAGCTCCCCTCCCCCAAAGCAGCATTCTGGAGTTCCAAGGCCCCCCATCCCTGCCCTCAATTTCTTTCACCTGTAATGTTTTCTCTGCTACACTGTTTACTTAATCTCTAACACCCACTCCTCCCAAGACCTAGCTCAGTCAACGGTCACATCCAACATGGGCTCTCCCACACTACCCACCCCCATCCATCACCCCCCAAAACCATCTTGAAGCCTCCTGACATCTGCACCTTGGTTGGTGCACTTAGGGCAAGAGCAGTATGACTTCTCAGCACCCAGCAAATGCCCGTTGGGCCCCTGAAGTCCACTCTTGTCTCACCTGTTGGGACGACTTCTTGGGACCAGAGGACTAGAAGGTGAAGAAAGCAAGCCCACCTCCACCCACCCACACCTAGATACTGGGTGACGGAAACCACTCGGGATTTCATGTGAACACAAAACGATCTTAGGTTTTGAGCTGTGTTCTCTCCCAGGTATGGACTTGGGACTCCTCTTCGGGCCACAGGTCTATTAGGAAGGCCTGACCTGGCCTACTTCCCAAGCCCACTGCACTTCCTCAGCCCAGCCAGGGTGTTAAGCTGGCTATTTTTAGTCCCCAAGGACAAAGCAGTAAGGTCAAACCAGACCTAGAGGTACTTCCCGTAGAGCCCTGTTACAAAAGCAAGCCGTGGTAACACACAATTTCAGCATGGCCTTGAATTTATCACCAGTCTCAACTGCAAGGTCTGTCGGATCCAGGCGCTTGCCCCAGGTCACCGAGGCAGCCCTGAAGTTGCAGAAAAAGCCCATTTTAGTCCTTTTGACGAGGGGATTAAAGGACAAGGAGGATCAGAAGTGTTACATATGCATCTCTTCCCTTGGGAAACAGCTTTATTTACAAAACAGGTCTAAAATAAGAACATGAAATGACAAGCCCCTGGAACTGTGGGAGAGCTGGCTCTTGGGGACCACGTGTGAAGCCCAAGCATCCAGACAGAGGGCCTAAAGGAGGACCAGGTGTGTGAGGGGGGCCTAAAATTTGAACTCCTTGTATTTCTTACTGCCCCCGCGGCTATCCTGGGGCTGAGCTTTCCGTTTCTTTTGCTGAAGGAGAGAAAGAGAAACAGGTTACAACGGGTGAAACAACCCACTGATCCCCAAGACAAGGGTGGGCAGCCTGACTCAGACACATAGGTCTGTGGAAAAAGTGCTAAAACTGGATTCTCAGACTTGGATGAGTTCCCCTCCTTGTGCCTTAGTTTCATCATCCTTAAAGAGGGCAGCCCACCAGAGGATTTCTAAGGTTTTCGGCACCAGGCAAGCTCAGGGCATCAGACACTGAGTGCACCCCCATTCTCATATAAGAGGACAACATGCCACTGAAAAAGGAGGCCCTGGTACCTCGTCCCTGGCTCACACCCAGCTGGGTGTCCCTGTGACCTCCTACCTTTTGTTTGGCAGCATGCTCAGCCACCATGTCACTGAAGTCTTCCTTCTCCACCTGTGCCTGCTGCTCCCGCACATGCTCCTCATACTTCTGGGTCATGGCCATGGGATCCAGCTCCAACTCTTCAGGTGCCAAGGCCACTTCCACACCCTGTAGCTCGGGAGCCGGGCCCTTCCGGCTCATCACCTGGAAAAGGGATCAGAGTCTTGTCATCTACAGAGAGGCTTACATGACTTCGTTTCTGCCCCCTTTCCCAGTCCCCAAAAGAGTGCTCACTGTGGACATGTCATAGATGTGGGTTGATCCCATCATGGCTCCCCCAACAGTGGCCGTTCTCTTCTCTGGTAACACAGTGAACAGCTGAGGTGTCTCACTTCTGCAAAGGACAATGCAGTCAAGCCCAAAAAGGAAGGGACAAAAGGGTCTCCAGTAGGGGAAGCAAAGAGAACACAAGCAGCACCTCCGCCCAGCTCCTAAAGAGACTGCCAATCACCCAGAGGAAAAACGAAGCCTAGGCTGCCTCTGCAGGTCGTAGAGACCCAGAAGAGGAAACGACTTGGTCGGTGGGGAGGCGGGTGGGACAGTGGTGATCCCGGAAAATATAGCCTGGAAGGAATACAGGGACTGAGTTAAAGGGTCCCCTGAACCAAGTTTAGGGGATCAGAGACCAAGATTCCCACATGTGAAGAAGGGCTAAGGGTCAGGCTAAAAGTTCCCCAAGAACTCTGGTACAGAGAAGATGACAGGAGAAAAGAGACGACAACAGCTCCTGCCCAAAGTCGTACCTGGAGTTCTAACAGAGAGAACTCAAACTTCCAGTACTTCCTATAGCACAAGAACTAGCCGAGCCAATCTGGCCATGTACTTCAATGATTCCACTCAAAACGCAAAAGCAAATTTTAACAGTATCAACCCAGACCTCCCCCCACCTCTCCCTCCCTCTGGAGGAGTCACCATCTATTCTTTTTTTTTTTTTTTTTAGATTTTATTTATTTATTTGACATACAGAGATCACAAGTAGGCAGAGAGGCAGGCAGAGAGAGGAGAGGAAGCAGGCTCCCCGCTGCGCAGAGAGCCCGATGCGGGGCTCGATCCCAGGACCCCGGGATCACGACCTGAGCCGAAGGCGGAAGCTTTAACCCACTGAGCCACCCAGGCGCCCCAGTAACCATCTATTCTCACACAGCAGTCAGAGTACCACCTTAGAACAGTTTAGATCTGGTCATTCCTATGCTCAAAAACCTCTGAGTCTTGCTTATTTGCATAAACCCAACCTCCATACGTGATCTAAAGGGTTCATAATCTGGTCCCTTCCTTAATCCCAATTCACCATATTCCAACCACAAGACCCTTCTTTCTTTTCTTCCTTGTGTATATATGCCAAGCTTGAGCCTTCTGTAGAAGGAGTAACAGGGACGAGATTTACGCTCCCACCTGAAACAACCAAAAAAATTAGAAAGTGGACAAAACACATGAAACAAAGATTTCAGGTCATGGACGGGGGTAACAAAGCAGAGTAACTTGTGAGACAGGAAGCAAATGAGGCATGTCCTTCAGTTACCCTGCCTACTACACTGAGAGCGTCTGCAGGCCACACAACAAGGAGGGGGAAGCCATGTAGAGCCCAGAGGACTCTAGCTCACTGAGCTGAAGGGATGAAGCTGAAAGGCCACAGAGACCAAGGCGGCTAGAGGTCACAGGGCAGAGTCCTAAAGAGACAGCAGAACAGAGACTTGAGAGCTCCAGAGACCGACAGAGGGTCCTCCTCAGTACTGAGGTGAGTAAAGTGCCAGAGCCAGGGAGAGAACCACTCAAAGGGACTGGTGGGAACAATGCCTGCTGCCCACATGGGCCGGGGAATAGTGTCTAACTCACTAGCCTGATTAAAAATCCTCCTGATTAACAGGGCATTGGGTGGAATGTACAGAACGTCCTGTGCCTGGTGGTGGAGGACCACACAGCGCTTCAGTCCTGCCTCGGGAACCTGAAAAGCAAGACCTGAGAGAATCAAACTGTTTCCAAGTACCTAAACTGTGTGCCTAGACAAGCCCGAGCTAGGCTTGCAGGAATACAAAAGAACCCAGTACCCTGCACCCAACAAAGTAAATTTCACCAAGTCTGGCTTTCAGTCAAAAATTAACAAGCATGTGGGGCGCCTGGGTGGCACAGTTGGTTAAGTGTCCAACTCTTGGTTTCAGCTCAGGTCATGATCTCAGGGTTAGGAGATCAAGGCCCCCATTAAGATCTGTGCTCAGCGTGGAGTCTGCTTGGGATTCTCTCTCTCTGTCCCTCTGCTCCTCCTGCTTGTGCTCACTCTCTCTCAAATAAATAAATCTTAAAAAAAAAAAGTAAATACAAAGAGAAAAGAGATTTTCAAAAGAAACAGAGCATCAGTGAGCAGGAGGGCAGCTGATCTAATACATACATAATTGGAGTTACAAAGGAGAAGAAAAAGCAAAGGGACCAGAAGATATATTTGGAGAGGGGCACCTGGGTGGCTCAGTCGGTTAAGTGTCTGACTCTTGATTTCGGTTCAGAGTTGTGAGATCAAGCCCCATGTTGGGCCTGGAGCCTCCCTCATGGATCCCGCTTGGGACTCTCTTCCTTTGCCTCACCCCCACCCCAAAATAAAGTCCTGAAAGTAAACTGCTGCCAACCTAGAATCCTATCCCTGACCAAAATAAAAAATCTTTCAAAAGGACATTTAAGTAAAACCAAAAGAATTTAAAATAAATCTTTCAAAAGGACAAACGAAGAAGCTTTTAGGCTGCCAATACTGGAAGAATTTATGACCAACAGATCCACAACAAGAAATTCTGAAGGATGTCTTTCAGGTGGCAGGAAAATGCCACCAGATGGAAACCTGGATGTACACAAAGAAATGAAAGTTCACTGAGAATGGTATTTACATGAGTTAATATAGGACTAATTATTTAAATTGCTCTAAAAGATTTTAAAAAAAGGGCAACTGATCATTTAAACAAAAATAACCACACAACGTAGGATTTACAATATGTAAAAGTAAAAAGCATGATGACCATGCAAAGGCTGGGAAGACAGAAATGGAGTACGCTGCTGTTAGGTGCTCACTACTCTCCACAAGCGGCATTATCACTTGAACGTAGATTGTGGTAAAGACACGTACTATAAACCCTATAGCAACCACTAAAAATAATAAAACAGGGGCGCCTGGGTAGCTCAGTCACTAAGCATCTGCCTTCAGCTCAGGTCATGATCTCTGGGTCCTGGAATCGAGCCCCACATCAGGCTCCTTGCTCAGCAGGAGGCCTGCTTCTCCCTCTCCCACTCCCCCTGCTTGGGTTCCCTCTCTTGCAGTCTCTCTCTGTCAAATAAATAAATAAAATGTTTTAAAAAATAAAGTAAAATTAAATTTAAAAAAACACAACAAAACAGAGCTTTACGGTTAATAAGTCAACAAAGCAGATAAAATGGAGTAATTAAAAAAAAAAAAAAAAAGTTCAATTAATCTAGTATGTAGCCAAATAGGAAAACAGAACACAAACCAGAATGGGCAAAAGAGATGACCTCAGGACAAAGGGGTCAATTCATCAAGAAGCCTTAACAATCCTACACATTTACATACCTAGTAAGGGAGTTTCCATTGCAAGACTCAGAGAAACCCCGGTCTGTCTTAGGCACTTCGGGTTCCTTCTGCCTCAGATTACCCTGTGGTTAGCTCTTTCCTAACATTCAGCTCTCGGCTCAAATACCTCAGTGAGACCTTCCCAAAGACCTCCCCATGCCCAGTTCCCACCACATCCCATTACCTGGTTGAGTTTGCTTCACCTTCCTACCCCTATCTGAAATCACCTTGTTCTCTGATGATCTGCTTACCTGGTGTTTTTCACTGCCTAAAGCCGTGCCTAGCAGAGTCCATAATTGGTTCACAAGGTGGGGAAAGGGGGACACAAGTCAGCTGGCCAACCCAGAGGCTGAAGGGAAGACGAAGACCTTCCCTCTCAGCTGTGCCTGGTTCTCTCACCCATCCATGGCTTCCTCAATCTTCTTCTTCCTCAGCTCAATAAGTTCAGGGGTCTCCATTCCAGCCGGCACCGACGAGAACCCTCCAGGAGTGATGAGGCCACTTTAAAGAGAGAAACAAGCTCTGGAGTAATGAGATAGGCCCCAGC
>ML109224.1:16985-29527 GCA_003697995.1 Taxidea taxus jeffersonii
TGCAAGATGCTTGGGACAGGAACTGGCATGAAACAGCATTGAACACCTTGAACTGGTATGACTTCAGTGCCCCAACACTGTCTCCTGACACTCCTTCCAGATTCGGCTCCACCCCGTACCTCTTTCTTGGATACAGACACAGTGTCCTCCTCAGTCTCTGACGCTGACTGGCCCAGGGATGAGCGAGTGTCTGTTTCCATTTCCTCTTCCTCTGTAAGGGAGAAAGGCGGCCATCAGTCTCCTCACACTGGTACCATGCCACTCACCCACAGTAACTCCTTTCTACCAAAGGCCAGTTTCCCTCTCAAAGGATGGGACAGAGGGAAGGGATGGAGGAGTGCAGACTCAGCCTCAGCCTCTCCAGGTTCTGCCCTGCAGCCCTCAGGACCCCACACACTCACCATGCTGAGAGTTCATCTCTTCCTGGCGGCTCTCCTTCAGCTGCAGGATCTTCTCCAAAGCCTGGGGGATCTTGGGTCCCACAGAGGGGTCATCCATCTGCCAGAGACAATCCAGACAGAGAAGATAATCTCAGGATTTCTACCTCTTGCACAAGAAAGGCTGCCAGCTAGGTGATGTAAACGGCAGACAGCACAATACTAACGGGACCCAATCATCCCTCAGCCCCCTTCAGAGTGAACCTCAGAACACTGCCCTGGAAATGTCTCCCAAACCCTACCTGCTTCCTGCTCTACCTAAATACGCTTTAACTAGATATGACTCTCTCCCGCACCCCCCCCCCAACCCCTGGAAGTCTTCCTATCTTCTCTCAGAATCCTTCTCCAGAAAGAGTCCTTCTCCACACTCTCCAGTCCCCACAAAGAAATCACCAATCTCACCTCTCTATTCTCATCTCCAGGGGGTGGCGGGGGACCACGAGGCCGGGGAACCGGGGCTCCCATGGGCAAAACAGTGGGAGTGGGGCCCACTGGAGCAGCAACTGTGAGAAGAAAGAAATTCAATGTCAGAACAGACAAAATACGCATCTTAAAAATTACCTTCCTTGCTAAAGGTCACTGTGATGGTCACCCTGAGGGAGAGGGCGTGGCTAGAAGAGAGCCCGGGTACTAGTATCATTCTGGTTCGTGGTCCTGGTGCTGGTTGTATCAGTTACTCAGTTTACAACAGTTCACCGAACTTACGCACTCCACAGGACATGTACTTACGATTAGGATTTTTCAACCAGTCTTTCCCCTTCCCTTCCATTTCCAGGGTCTTACCTCGAGGACCCAAAGGAGTGCGAACGCCAATCTGGCCCATGTCTTGTGGGGGCCGAGGGACTGGGGTGCCCATCTTGGCAATCTCCTGCTGCCGTTCCTGCTCCAGGAGCACAGCTGCCTATAAGAGAGACGTGGGAGTGAAGACACAGCTTGGAAATCCATTGGGCGGGCAGCCTCTGGCAAACGCAGGCTTTCAGCCAATAGGCCCAAGGAGAACAATGAGGTACCATCAGAGTTCGGACATACTCATCACCCCCACCCTTCCAGGCTACTGATCCAAGTGCAAGAGGCCTCTCATCACAAAAGAAAACCCGTGGAAATAACACCAAAAAACCCCAGGGAACTCCTGGTTTCTAACAGAGAATTTAACATTTAGCTACACAAAGCCTTCTATTTTTTAACAAGAGTTTTCTTCACCAAGAGATTAAGTTATTTTTAAGGAACAAAGAATTCTTTTCTTATTCCTGCTCCTTAAGATCTAGCACACTCTAGGCAAAAACAGCACTTCATAAATAATTTCGTATCTATTCCTGTTAATGTTTACTTTCTAATACTCCCAGTAACACACTAGGGAACAACTGACAAAAACGCCCCTCTGGGACTGAATATCTTCTGTATCATTCTCTAACTACATCTACCAGGTGTAGTCTAAATCCAATACAACTGACTAAATAAATCCAGGCTCCCCTTGTAGGTACCTAAACAATTATCACATAAGACTAACAGAAGTCACAAAACTTCTTCTGTAATGGGCTAAACGACAAACATCTTAAACTTTATGGGTCATTGCAAAGGCCGTAGCATGTTCCGGTTTGCTTATTTTTTTTCCCTTAACAATCCTTGAAAGATAGAAAAACAATTCTTAACTTGCAGGCCATACTAAATCAGGTCACAGCCTGTAGTTTACCAATCCCCGGGCTCCAGAGAAGATGGGATTATTTGGAAGATACTGGAACTTAAGGATGAGGTAACCTCCACGGAAAACTTGCAAGGTACATCTTGTTTTGCACACTGAGCACTAGGAATGAGAGTCAATGGACTGGACCATAAGGCCAAAGGCTGGGGGGCATTACCCGCTTCTGCTGCTCCAAGAGCTCATGTTCCTTCAGTGAATGATCTCCCTGCTTAAAAAAGAAAACAAGCTCCCATCAGCACCACCATCCCCGAGGCCAGGCTGTCACAACTGCTTCCTGGGGTCCTCTTCCAGCTAAGGGCCTATGTTCTAGTCTTTGGTCCAGATCTTCCCGGAAAGCTCTGCCCCAGGGTGCCTGGGTGGCTCAGTTGGTTAAGCGTCTGCCTTCGGCTTAGGTCATGATCCCAGGGTCCAGGGATGGAGTCCTGCATCAGGCTCCCTGCTCAGCAGGGAGTCTGCTTCTCCCTCTCCCTCTGCCCTCCCCCCTTCCCCCCGCTCGTGCTCTCTAATAAATAAATATTTTTTTTAAAAAGGAGGAGGAGCATTGGCCTCAGCCTCTCTGAAGCTCCACTGCCCCTTTAGCACCCTGTTGAGACCCACTCCGAAGCTGCCATCTGCCCCACCTGCTTGGCACGCTCCTCTTGCTGCATCAGCAAAGCCGCCTGCTGCTGCGCCAGCTTCAGCCGCTCCTCCTCTGATAGAGCCACAGGCTCACCCACCCGGAGAGGAGGCGGTGGCCCCAAGTTTGGTGGGCGGGGTCCAACTGCCATAGGAAAGCCAAGGCCAAGGCCTGGTGGAGGTGGTGGGGGTGGTGGAGGAGGTTGCAGAGGGGGGAGTCCCATGGGTGGTGGTGGCATGGGGATCCCAGAAAGCTGTGGAAAAAAATGTGAACATGAACTAAGAAACGTTTCCCTACTACAGACATTTGCTGGAGATCAACTATGAGCCAGGTGCTAGGATTCAAAGTCAAACGACATATAATTTTCTCACGTAATAAAAGAATACTCTAAGCAATACCAAAAGAAGAGGATGCTAATTTGGGGGCACCAACCAAGGGACCTATCGACTCTCTCCTCAGAAAAATGTGAACACAGATTTTGCATACAATTTCAGGAAATTCGAGGACACCTCTAAAGGCCACCTGGGAACTCCTCATCCCACACAGAGAAGTCAATAGTTCCCAGGTCAGAGCCATTGTCCTAGAGAAAAATTCAAATCCTGGCTCAGAAAGGACATGAAAGTTGAGAAGACTGAAGTAAACTGGAGCCAGTGTATCTCAATGACTCACTAAATGTAAAGGTTATGAAATCAAACCAAGGAATGAACCTTAATGTCTAACTGAACAAAATGGAACTGTGCCCTGGGAAAGCAAAAAAAAGAGTTCTTTCCAGCTGAAGGAGAATCAAGTTAGGCTTCCAGATTACTTAAGCTGAACCTTAAACGACAGGTAGAATTTAGAGAAGCAGACATTGGGTAAGGTGATAAGGATCAGGACCAAGGGAGAACTGAAGAGCTGCCATTTCTCCCTGTCCAATCTGTTAGTTGCATCTCCAATACACTGAATGTGAGAGGTCATCTTATAAAGTAGAACCGCCTCCTTACCTGTGCAGACATGGGAGGGGGAGCAGCTTTGTCCCCATCTTCACCTCTCAGAACTGGCCGATTCAGCACGATGCCAGTCTGCAAAATAGAAAGGACTCCAGGTCAGTCCAAGAGGAGCTGTTCCATGAAAGGACATTCGCTCCCATTCATTCAACAAAATTTACCCAGTGCCTGTCTGCCAGAGCTTGAGCTAGTCACTGGAGAGGACCGACAAAGACAGAAACGATTACAACCGGTCAGATAACGACAAAAACAAGCGGAAACAGCAAACCCCTGCTTGCTGTGCAGAGCTACATAAAGAACCTAGACCGAGTAGTGAGGGGCCATGAAGGCCTTCTCTAAAAGCTCGGCCTACCCAGACGTCCCGCCACCAACACGTACCTGGCGGGTATAGGTCTGCAGCCTTTCCACCAGCTCCTCGCGACTCCCTGCTGGGCAAAGCACAGGATCAACAGTGTCGGTCAGAACCAAGTCAGGCCCCAGCGATCCGCCTCCGCCCCTCCCCCCGCCCCCGGGTCTCCGGGGTAACCAGGCTCCGCTTCTCTCTCAGGCCTGCGCTGTCCCGGCTCTTGACCTCTCGAGTTTCTCACCCTGGATCGGAGCTCCAATCTCTGCCAATTTGGCTTGAAGCTCCTGGGCAGCCCAAGCGCCATAGTGCCCAGGGGGTGGCGGCGGCGGCAGCTGCAACTCTCCTTTGGGAGGTTCGGGATGCTCGGCCGCCATCTTAGCCGCAGGAAGGCGCGCGACCAACCCGGAAGTTCGAGCCAGACCAGGGCCCCACTTCCCGGAACTTCCGGCAGCGCCGCACGCCACGTCCGCTGGAGGATTGGCAGGCCGTTCACATTGAGGCCCAGCCCCCGCGAATCTTCAAGCGTTCCCAAGGGACCTGGCCGCGAGGCCTTGTGGGACTTGTAGTGCGCAGGTCCCCTCCTCTGGCGGTCCGACTTCGGGAGGACTGTGCGGGGCTCAAGCACCAGGAACACTGGGTGCTGGAGCGGGGGCGGGGCTGCGGAGAACGATGGTCCCTCCCGAAAGGCGTGCTCCGCGCATCTGACCCGCCGGAGCGCAGAGCTCCAGCCTTCCGACCGACTTCCAGCTCAGGCGTGAGAGGTCCGGGCGCTTACGTTCCTCAGGGAGTCCTGAAGGACTCATTCCGCCGGCGGCCGCGCGTCGCGGGCGCCAAGCGGGAGGTTGCAGCCGATGCCTGTGATAAAACAGTATCTGATTGTCTGCCCGCCCACCCCCGGCCCACGCATGGATGAATGGGCTGAAAGGGGATCGGAGCCGAAGAGGAGCGGGCTCAGCTCCAGCTGCCGACCTGGGGGAAGGGCCACACTAAAGCCCCTTTTTCCACCTATCAGGCCGGCTCAAATGTCTCCGCTAGGCTTTCTCCAGCTTTTCTTTCCTTCCTTGGAGCTCCCATAACACGTACAAACAAACATCCACCATTTGTTTTAAAGCCTTTCTTGCTCCTTTGCCCCACCTCCTCCCCCAAGAACGTGAGCAGAGACCTGGTCTTTTTACTGTCTGGCAGCACCTGGCTCTCAAGAGGCGCTCAGTAATGATTAATGGGGGGCGGGGGAGGAGGGGACGAATGAGACGGCTTTTCAGGCGACAGGCTTTGCATCTTTTTTAGTCCCGAAAATGAACTCAGGATCTTTTCTTGCCTTGTCCCCACCAGCCTACTGGGGGAGTGGACGCTGCCTCCCTTGCCCTCCCGCAACCACCACCAGCAGCGGCCTGTGCGCCTGAGGGAGGGATGAGATACCCGCCCCCCCCCCCGCCTGTCCAGCTTCCACCTCTCCCTATCCTGACCTGTCAATTCCGTTTCTCTCCGCACCTCCGCCACTAGTTCTGAGATCCCCCTCCCATTCTAGCCCTGCCCTTTTCATCGATAGGCTCACTGCTTGTGTGTGTGTGTGTGTGTGTGTGTTGGGTGAGAGAGCTGGGAAACTCAAGTAATGTCTCATTTTCCCCACACACCCACACCCTTCCTATCTTCTTTCCAGCATGCTCCATTTCACTGACGCCCCCCCCCCCCCCCCCCCCCCCCCAAAACCAACCAAGAGCAGGGAAAAAAAAATGGGGTGCCAGGTCTATGATAGGTGGGTTTAGGAGAAACAGAAAAGGACTGGGCCAGGAATGTTTGCTCACATCGTAGCCCTAGCTAGAAAATTCCCTTTCCTCCTGCCCAAGCCTTAATCCTTCCTCTTCCCATCACTACCACTATCCCAGTCTCCAGATACTCCCAAAAGAGAAGCCAAACCCAGAGAAGACAGAAGAAATAACAGTGGTGCCCTCCCCTCCAGCTTACTGGCACACTCAGGAAAAACCATTCCTGACCCAAAAGAAGCATCTTTCTGCTCCATGTAACTGAAGAGCTGCTGGCAGGTCATCTGATGGTACATGGCCCTAGGCATGTGTATATGCTGCGGAAGGTGATAGGGGTGGCTGAGGCAAGATAAAGTCTGATGGGTGAAGAGGTAATGTAGTTGCGGCCAGAAAGGGACAAGTGGGACCTTATCATAATAGCCCTGGGACCCAGGCAGGACCGGACCTCCCATTGTGCAGAGGGGAAACAGGGGCAGAGAGAGGCTGACATTCCCAAGAGGCCAAACTGGGACCACAAGCGGTTCTCCTGACTGCAAGAGTCCCCATTCCCTTATACCTCTTAACAAGGACCCTCACACAATAGCTACCTGTGTGGGACTAGAATGGAATCCAATCCTTTCCAGTCCTGGTTTGGGCTGCTATCCCAGCTCCAGCATCCTTGCCATACTAAGCCAAGAGGGGAGGAGAAAGCAGGGGTCTGTGAGAACCAATGAACTACATGTGGGGCTGTTGGTGTCTGGCATTATTTTGGGAGGTACTGCTGCCCAGCTCCCAGAGGGTAGGAACTAAGGCCTAAGAAGACAGAAAATTCAGGAGCATCACCCAACACACACGCACCCATGGGAATTTACACAGAACCGTCACATGTATCATCTCTGCAACTCCAAGAACACCTCTCTACTGGAGAGCTAAAAGTATTCAGGCCCAGGGACTGGCTCTTGACTCTGGGACTTAAGTTCAACAAGGGTTGAACTTGGGTTCTCTAATTCCCTATACAAAGTGCTAAAGCTCTGGTCAGGAGTGAGTGGGTCTGGAGTCCTGCTAGAGAGAAGGAGTGGGTCAGCAGCAGGGGACTGCCTCAGGGGCTGGAAGGAAAGTGTCCCCAGCAATGCCAAGGCAGATGGGACCAGACCCCAGCTGGAGCTGTGCTTCTCTGCTGGAGGTGCACAGAGGAGAAGGAGAGGAGGGAAGGAGCATGTGGGTGCTTGTGGAAGTACCTGTGTGACTCCCCCAGGACCCACCAGCCCAAGGTCAGCCTGTGCAGCCAGGAATGTCATCAATGTCAGAGTATCCAGAGGCCCTCTGGGCCTCAGTTTCCCCTTCTGTAGAGTGAGGGCAAGGAGCTGACCACATTGGTGTCCAGTCTCTGCAAGGTTGCCAGCTGATGCCCGCATCCCAAAACGTCACACGGAGATTGTTCCTGGGCAGTCCACTAGGCAGAGCTGCCCCCTCCCCTTCCCGCTCCCCTTCCCCTCCCCCTCCGCTCTCGCTGCCGGGCCCCCGCCCCCGCCCCGCCTCCGGTGCGATGGGGGGCGGGCGGCGGGCAGAGCGGAGAAGAGCGGAGCGGCCACCTGATCCCATCCAGGCGCGGAGAGGCGAGCGAACCGGCACTCTGCGCTCAGGTCCCCCGGCGCCCTCCGACCCGCATTGGATTTCGGGACAAGGGTTCGGACATAGCGGCGACCACCCCCGACCCGGCTCGGAGGCAGAGCCCGCGGCGTGAGTACTGCAGTGGCCTGCCTGGGGCTGGGGGACGGAGGTGGACCCGACCAGGACAGAGATCGGAGCTCGAGGGTGGGCGGGAGAGTGTCGTGGGGGCCTAGTGCCCAGAGAGCATGGGGGGCAGGGGCCCGCTCTGCCCCCTGGAGAGCAAGGGAGGCCCGGGGTGAGAGGGGGAATCTGGCCTATCCCCTATGGTGACCAGATCCTGGTGACGGGATCTCTGGAGTAGGTGGGGGATGAAATTGAAGGAATGGGGGCTGGGGGGGCCGTAGTGATGGAGAGAGGAGGATGAGGGGAATTCAGAGGCAGGGATGACGTGGGAGTGGATGGCAGGGAGAGGGGGCTAGGGGGACCTGGCAGCAGGCTGAGAGGAAAAAGAAGGAAAAGAGAGAGAGGTGGAAAGATAATATGATCTCCTGGGCCACTTATTTGCAACCCTCTGAGTCCTTGGCCCCTTCCTTTCTAGTGCCCTGGGCTGTTTCCCTCCCTACCCACTGGGCTGTGCCATCCTTGAGAAAGGATGGAGTCTCCAGGTCATCCAACGGTCAGGTCCGGTAGTCCAGGCCAGGACACCCTCCTCCTCTAAAAGCACCCATATTGGCCCTAGGGCTGGGATGGAGAGAGAAAAGGGCTCATTTGGGAGTGGGTGGGTGTCCAGGCCAGTTTTCAAAGCTCTGGCTAGCTAGACCATTTTTCTCCCCTTTGGTTCCCTGGAGAAAGGAGAGCAATTTGCAAAACCAGGCAGCAGCCGGAGGTAAATTTTTCTGACTAAAATTAGCACTGATAATTCTGATGAGGCTGGGCCTGACCTGTCTGGGACGGCTGGGGGAAACTCCATGGAGAAGACACAGGGGATGCAGAGTAGTAGTTTGAAGCATGCAATAGGCCGGAGCTGGGACCGCAGGAGACCACCACCCACCCCACACCAGCCTGGAGATTACGGAGGTTAAATCCAGCCCCAACCAGCCCCCTTCCCTGGACGCCAGTGCTCAGACTCCAGCTCCATAGGTGGCATCATGGAGAGAACTTGCCAAGGGAAGGGAGGCCTCCTCCAGTGTCCAAGCAGCACCCTCTCTCAGGACCTGGAATGTTTAGCCTGGCCGAGTGCCCACCCAGAGGAGACGAGGTTACTGCTTTCAGATACCTGAAGGTCTGTCATGGAGAAAAATGACCAGCGTGGTCTCGGAGGGCAGCACTAGCAATTGTGGGGAGTGGAAGGTGGAAAGGGCAAGCTGAGGAGGGCATTAACAGTGGTGGGCTGATCCTAGCTGTCCCAGAAACAACTTTTGAACAGCCGACGCTGCTCAGAAACGGCCCAGGCTGTATGTGAACTGTCACTGATGGTGGCCAAGCAGAAACTGGTGCCCACCCTGGAGGGCTGGTGACCAGGGAGTGCTGATGATTCCCTATTCCAAGGGGACCTCAGCCTGGAGTCTGGCTGGCTGGGTCCCCAGGGCTAAGACATGGGTGGGAGTGGGATGGAGAGGACCACCTGGCACTCTGTCCTCCTTCTCTGTGTGGCCTGGTTGAGGCATTCCCCAGGGAAAGTCCCAGTGTAGCTCCCTCCAGGCTTGACCTCCTTGGGTGACCCAGAGTCCACTGAAAATAGGGTAGTTTTAGTGAGTGTAGCACAGATGAGAATAGGTTGACACCCCGCCCCCCATTCTGCTTCCTCGAGAAACTCCCACCTTGTCACCAAATCCTCAAGGCAGGACGAGTGGCAGAAACTACAGGCTCTGACTTCCTCTTGCAGGCTTCCTCACTCAGGCAAAGCCAGCCCTTCTCTGCCCCCAGCAATCCTTGAAAACACAGCAGGGCGTTAGGCTTTCTCTGCTATGCCCTTGATTGGCCCTCTATGGCTGTACCCTTCACCTCCCTCGGCTCCAGGCAGATTAAGTCTGTCTGCAGGCTGGTGGAGGAAACAAGGTGATGGGGCCTGGAAAGAAAAGAAAGGCATAACCAGGACATCTTTCTACCCAAACAGGTTTAAATGTAATCCAGGATTAATGAGGGGCCGGGGGAGGTAGCGGTAAAGAAGAGGGACTGGAAACCAAGCTCCAAGCCCCAGGGGAAAGTGATGGTCAAAAGTTTTTACATTACCTCATCCCTCCTGGGACCCAGGTGTCCTAGTTCCATATACGTGCAAATGCCCATAGGGTTCCCAGCACATTCTCCCCTTTCAAGAAGTGTGTATGTGAGGCTGAACCTGAACCCCGACCTGGGGACCAAGGCCTCTGAGATAGAGACCCTACCCTAGTGGGGGGACAGGCATTGTTGCTGAAGCTGACTTTCCACAAGCACTGCCAAGGGCCAAGCTGCCCTTGAGCCAACGCATTCGTGTAGGGACAGGTGCCTGGCTGGAAACCAGGCCCTTCTTCTGCCTCTCACTCCTGCCACTCACCTGGGATAGGCCCACGCACCTTCTCCTGGAGACTCTCTACAGGACAACAAGCAGGACTGCCTCTGTATTCCCCACACCCCCACCCCTCTCCTAGGCTGCCATGTCACAGCCTTGGCCAGGCACCTCTCACTGCAGAGTCAGCTGATGAGGCTGCCAGGGTTTCAGGTATCTGGGGATGAAATCCAGATAGGGTTCTGGGATTTCAAGTCCTTCCTTTCTTTCCCTCATGGATTTATTGGTCTTGGGCCCTCAGGGCAGGTGCCCAGCTAGGAAGGCTCAGGGCTCAGAAGCATGCAGAACTGCCAGAGTCTAGAGCAGGGATGGGGAAATCAGTTCTCTGTGGAAGCAGCGCACATAACATCTAGGGGAACGGGCTTTGAAACCGGAAAGAGCAGGTCTGAATCCTGATTCTGCCAACAGCTATGTGACCATGGGATATGTAGCACCATCACTTAGAGCCTCAGTTTCCTTGTCTGCAAAATGGGGAATCATACCTATGTTAGAGGGTGGTGGGGATTAAATGGAAGTAAGCATGTAAGAGCATAGTACATGTTGCAAGCCCGCAGTATTAATCCCTTGCCCATGTCAAGAGACTCGAGAAGCTATAGGTCTAGTCAGTGGCTTCTGAGTTTAGTCTCCAGGGAGTCAAGACGAGCTCTTGGCTGAAGCAGTCAGGCAAGGAGCCCTGGAGGAGGGAAACCTTGAATGGAGACTTCTGTGCTTTAACCCAAGCCCCGGTGCTAAGGTAAGGCTACTGGGGAGACAGATACAAATGACCACAAGACAAAGACGAATTAGGGCCAGGCAGAGAAGCCAAGACGGGGCTCAAGGGAGGAGTGGCTACAGCTTGAAGGGCTGGCCACACCCCAGAGCCTGTAATTCCACCCAAGACCAAGTTATCTGGAGCAGTGTGGAGATAGGGTCTTGGTAATGGGAGGTAGGAATCCGATCTTCTCTGGCTTCTCTGTTCACCCCACCCTCTGGAGCTCTTCTTTGCAGCAGTCCTGCTGGGGCCCATAGCCCATCTCCTCTGCCTGCTGCAAACCTGTTTGCCTCCTTCTTCTGCCAGGCCTCTCAGGAATACTGGCTCTGCTACCAGAGCCCCAGGAGCCCCCATGAGTGCCGGCGAAGGAAGTCCTGGATAGCGAGGCCCTGGCTGGTCCAGGGGTGGGTACCCCATCATGCCGCCCATCCTCCAGCACGTGCAGCAGGCCACCAAGATGATGAGCCGAAGGAAAGTCCTGTTGCTTGTGCTAGGGTGCAGCACCTTAAGCCTCCTCATCCACCAGGGGGCACAGCTCAGCTGGTAAGGGGGTGGGGCCTGGGCATGGGGGCAGGACACAGGCAAGTTGCATTCTTGCCTGGTTGGCAACAGAACTGGGAGCTTTCCTTCCCAATCCTTCTATCTGCCAAAAGAGTCTGTCTTCTGCTGGGCTTTGCTCCTTCACTCTATTCTATAAGTGCTTTCTATACATTCTCTTTATTTTCATTTGTTTTAAAGATTTTATTTATTTGACAGAGAGAGAGATCACAAGTAGGCAGAGGCAGGCAGAGAGAAAGAGGAAGAAGCAGGCTCCCCGCTGAGCAGAGAGCCCAATGCGGGGCTCGATCCCAGAGCCCTGGGATCATGACCTGAGCTGAAGGCAGAGGCTTTAACCCACTGAGCCACCCAGGCACCCTCTATACATTCTCTTAGATCCACACAACCTCCCTGGGCAGGCACTGGTCTTCATTGAAAGGTTGCTTGAAAGCACAGAGTTAGTCAGTGACTAAACTGGGATTATAATCCAGTCCAAGTCTTTCCCACGGCATCATATTCTGAGTGCCTCCCCCAAAGGACTGCATTGTTCTCATTGTTCTGCTGTGCTGGGCAAATCCCCTCGTTTCTCTGAGCCTGTTTCCTCATCTATAGAATGGGAATGATGACATGGGCGACCCAGTCAGCCATCCTGATACAGGATACCATGTGACAACTAATAGGACCCCTTGCCCTACTCCTGGCTCTGCGAACCCAGCAAATCCCTACACCCTTCAGGGCCTCAACTTTCCCATTTCCTACATGATATGCCCTTGAGAATGGTGTGAATGCAGTTCTTCTTGTTGGAGGATTTTCTGGTCTTTAAGAGGGGCATCTGGGTAGATACTACCCTGAGCCCAACCCAGCCACAGATAGGAAATCTCAGTGGTGTTCTCAAGGGTGCTTAAGTAGTCCTCATTACATGATGGCGAGGCTAGAAAAGAAATGAGAGTAACTCAAAGTCTGAACTGAACTTACAGGCCATCTGTAATCCCCAACACCTTTGTTTCAGGAACAAGGAAACACAAATGAAAGCTTCATGAAGGCTAAGAGTATTCTCTGTTTTTCATACTAGCAAAATTCCTGAGCCTAGAATAGTGCCTGGCACATAACAGATGCTCAAAAGAAAATTTGTTGACTGAATGAATGAGGCCCCACAGAACACAACAGAATCATATAGCAAATAGGTTGCCTCAAAGCCTGTGCCGTGGGGACTCCTCCTCCACGAGGAGCCAGAGAAAGAGTAAAAATGAGAAAGAAGACAGAGAACAAGAG
>ML109225.1:0-17404 GCA_003697995.1 Taxidea taxus jeffersonii
TTTCAGAAGTTATGAAAATGTTCATTATATTGATTGCCATGGTGGGTATCATTTTAACCTACTGAATTATAAAATTTACTCATGATTTATCATTTAATCTTTCCTGGGTTTGTTAGCACAAAAAATAGATACCATTATAGGAATCACAGTCATGTAAACTGAGGGAGAACTTTCTATTCAAATTATGGCATAGAGGTTTAAATAATATACATATTTATGAAACAGAAATTGCCATCCATTTAAAGAAATAGCAATCATGTCAATAGATAATGTCCTTTTAAACTATAGTCTCCTGTCAATCAGCTAAAGATGGTTCAAAATATGAACAGAGTTTTCTCAAACTATAACAAACTTATACCTACCAGGTGTGATCTCTGTGATATCAAGAAAATACCTTAAATTAGGATGACACTGTTATCTATAACATAATGGATAGATGAGCTAATGTGAAAAAAAATATATATATATAATTTTGCATTCAGCAAATGGTATTTAACTTATCTGACATGTCCACAAGGAACATTTATTACATTTTATTCATGACATTCATAATTTAATTGCCAATATTTCCTACTTATCCTGTACATTTTTATTGAAGGTCTTCTTCAGACCAAGCTATCGTTTCATTGTGATGAGTACGGCAAAATCTCTCTACCCACAGAAGCAAAGACATTCAGCCAATTGAAACACCATTCTAAAATCAAGGTGTGTTAAAAGAACAAAAAAGGTCAGCAGAGGCATTGCTGCTAATTTGACCAGGATTATTTTCTTTGTGTCTAACTACAAATATCATTATTACAAAAAGAATATATGTTAATATATTTAAAAGAATAAAAGAGAAAAAAATCTCATCAGGTTTCCATTATCTAGTTACAACTCCTTTAAAATATACCTTATGTTATAAGCAATAATGAATCATTGAAGACTATATTAAAAATAAATGATGTACTATGTGTTAGCTAATTGAATTTACATTAAAAAGTTAAAAAAATAAAATACCTGCTGTATTCTCATTATCTCAATATCCAAAATATCTTTACACTACAATAACAAAATAAATAATCTAATACATGGTTTTCATAATTTAAACTATTTTTTTCAAGATTAATTTTAATATTTTCCATGAAAATAATATACTATAGCATAATCAAGTGACTGGATGGTTTCCTTTTTGTAAATAACATTTAATAAGCTAGTTCTTTTCTGTACATTAAATTATTGATTTTTTTCCTTATTCTGATAAAAGTAAAAAAAAACAAAACTATTGATCATTAATAAATCTCATCTCTGAGGTAATCTGAAAGAAAGAGAATAAAAGATAAATGACACAGAAAAAAATGACTATGAGTCCATAACCATATAAAGTAAAAATACAATTTGCCACTTAAAGGCCAAAGACAAAACAATAAATTAAAAACAAAATAAATTAAAAGCAAAACGTTTAAATCTCTCTGTCTCTCTGTCTCTCTGTCTCTCTCTCTCTCTCTCTTTTTTTTTTTTTTCTTTTTGGCCAAGAGTCACTGGGGGCCTGGTACTAATCATCAAAGGGTGATGGAAGGTAGTTGAAGAGATCACTAATGGTAAGAGAGTTTAGGGATTACTGATATTAGAGTACTGAATTTTATCATCACCTCAATGAACAAAATTGAAGTATCCAGTTATATAGGTCAGAGAAGAGGGACGTTTTGCTTGTGTTTCCTTTCCCATTACCTTCCACTTCACCCCCCACCTTGAGTTTTTCTTTTTCTTTTTTTAAGATTTTATTTATTTATTTGTCAGAGAGAGAGGGAGAGAGAGCAAAGGAGCACAGGCAGACAGAGTGGCAGGAAGAGGCAGAGGGAGAAGCAGGCTCCCTGCCTAGCAAGGAGCTGGATGTGGGACTTGATCCCAGGATGCTGGGATCATGACCTGAGCTGAAGGCAGCTGCTTAACCAACTGAGCCACCCAGGCGTCCCTACCTTGAGTTTTTCATTGGGACTTCTTGATCTTAACTCCATCTTAAGTTTCCACCATCTTCATCACCTTCCTGAATCTTTCTCAATTTCTGTGGAAGCCCCTTTACTGGTCTCCCAATTCCCACTCTTGCACAAGTCAATGGATTCTCTAATGCAGTCTTTTTAAAATGCTAATCTTATAATCTTATTAGGTTAAATCCCTCCTCACTCAAAATTCCTCAGTTCCTTTCACCTCTCATAGGACTGATATTAAATTCTAAGTGACAGGTTGATTACGATCTGCTTTATGTCTACATTCTCAGTCATATTTTCTTAGTCATATTTTATTCTAGTTATTTATATCATGTTTCTTTAATTTTTGTTATTCTTATTTCAAGGTTAGGCACATTAGGGAAATAATACATGCTTTGTACTTACCTATGTATTATTATTGTAAAGCACAGTTTGTTTGATGTAAAACTCTTTAATTAAATAAATATAGGTCGTTGATGATGATGACAATGATGATAAATACATTTTGCTCTCAGGACATGTCCCATATGACTAACCTACCTTTTTTTAAACCATAGATAAATGCTTTCCTTCTTTCATGTGTGACTTGTTTCTTTTTGTTTGTTTATTTCATTTTTGTTTTTGTTTTAATAAGAGAAAATTTATTTGTTGACATTCACTGTAAAATAATTTCTTTTGTTCTTTACTCCAAGAAGTATTAATTCATTTCTGGGAAAATGAGAAGAAATATTGGAAGTGTAGTAAATTTGTGTGCACTGGTTTTCAGATTTGGATTAATCTGAAGTTTATCTGATTTCAATCAGAATGGGTTTATGTTATATACACCCACCCAGAGTACTTTTACTTTTGATCAACAGCATTCCTTATATGAGAAGCTTTGTCACACAGAAAATCTAAATCTGAATATGATTCCAAAGTCAGATAAAGTGGGGACAGTACTGCAAACTACTGATTTTACACAGGAATTTTATTTCAAATTTAAGAGACCAGTAGACTTATTTAAATAAATAATATATACAACTAGTAGCATTGAAGATTAACCATGAAGTAATAAATAAGCATAAATAGACTTCTTAGATGGGTTTATTTAGCTAAGTTTATAGCTCAGAGTAGATTCTGAAGAGCCAAAGTAACGCCATCTTGGGTAAAGGGAGCCATTGTATGCAATTCCCTAAGAAACCGGATTTGGTAATCCACCAAGGAACCGGTTTGGAAATCCCCTGAACCTGGTGACTAATTAAAAGTGCAGGTCAGCAACTGCAGCCATTGAGTAAACAGCTGGCAAAATCCCCTAGACAAAGTAGCCAATCCCTGATAGCACAGTTTAAGGAACACCAACACCAATCCTGTAAAAGGTCATCTATACATGTGACTTTTATAGTTTTTGTCTTTATAAGCAATGCTCAAAGAGGACTGGGGACCCTACTTCCTCCACCCGCTGGGTCGGTGTGTTGGATGGGGGTCTGTGCCCCGGCACGCTCTCAATAAAGAAACCTTGCGCTTGCATTCAGCTCCGTGTCTCCGTGGTGGTCTCATCGGAGGTTTCGTGACCCTGGCACATCATTTGGGGACTCGTCCCGGGATTCCCTTGAGACCCCCGGACCCCAACCCAAAGGTTTCTTCCCAGCCAGCGGTGGTGAGTGCACTCGTTGTCTGTCTTGCTTCTGTCTTTACATGTTACTTTAAGTTTTGCACTTTGCAGCTGTACTGAGTTCTGTAATTTTTAACAGTTCATATGGTCCTGGTGGACGCACCAAAAGGACCGAACTATGGAACACTGGGTGACGGCCAGGAGGCCCATTTGAAAGGGGGGGTCTGGCGGGTGGACCCCCATCTGGAGGGCTTTGAGCCCTCAATCCATATTGGGGGATCCAGCGTGTGGACCCCCCGTCTGGAGGCTAAATCTATACAATCTTTGGTATCTCCTCTCCGGGGAGCGGAGGGGAAGGTCTTTGGTCAGATACAGACAGGATAAGGCCTGTGTCTGACCGGGGACCTCTGTCTCTGCTTCTGAAAACACGTCCTTGTTGGGTCCCTCTGGTCTTTTTGTCTATTGTCTGTCTATTGATTGTTCTTACTGTGACTGAACTGACATGGACTGTAACCATGGGACAGGTTCCTTTCTCCCCTCTAGATCTCTGTCTGGCGCATTGGAGCAACATGAAAGTGTTGCACACTTTGTGATTGCACACAATCAGAGTGTGGAAATCAGTAGGGACAAATTTAACACCTTTTGCAGGTCCGAATGGCCGACCTTCAACGTCGGATGGCCAGCGGAGGAAACCTTTGATGGTGGCCTGATCAAGGCAGTGGCCACCCTGACCAAATACCATATATTGTTACCTGGTGAGGGCTGATTGAAAACTCCCCCTCCATGGGTGGCTCCCTTCTTACCCTCTCAGGCTAAGATCTTGGCAGCCAAGGCTAGATGCCCCCAAAACCCAAAATTACCACCCATCTTCCAGGGCAAAATACCTGAGGAAGATCTGTTTCCACCCCCGTATGCCCCTCCTCAAGAAGTCCTAGGGACCCCAGCTGCCGCTGCCGCAGACACAGGGGTGGAAGAAGCCGAGTTGGCGGGCCCAGCACAAGGCACCCAGAGCAGTTGGGGAGTAACTCCCCAACCCCAAAACTCTGCAGTCTCCAGCTCAGTGGCCCTCCCCCTGAGACCTGTACACCCACCGGACAAGACCGGTACCCAAAATGCCCCGTTCTCTGAAAATCCATGGGATCTGACTAATCTTCTAGAAACTGTCCTTTTTACTCGTCAGCCCACTTGGGATGATTGCAAACTGCTACTCCATATCCTCTTCACTATGGAAGAGAGGGACCACATTGTCATGGAATCCCGCAAACTAGTCCCGGGGCTCATGGGAGTCCCTGCCACTGACCCGGCTATCATAGACGGGAGGTTCCCAACCACATGGCCAAACTGGGACTACAATACAGCAGAAGGTAAGTAGGGGCTCAAAGTCTATCGCCAGTCTCTGTTGATGGGTCTCAAGGCGGCTGCTCAGAAGCTGGCCAATATGAGTAAGATATATGACATTAGAGGCCTGAGGAGAGTCTGGCAGCCTACCTCCAATGCCTACAAGATGCCTTCAGGCGATATACCCCCTATGATCCTGAGGCTCCAGAGGTGCAGATGACCCTCACGTTCACTTTTGTGAACGAGGCAGCCCACTGATATCAAAAAGAAACTCCAGAAACTAGACAGATTAGGGGAGAGAGATATCAGAGATTTGCTGGTGGTGGCTGAGAGGGTATACAATAATAGGGACAGTGCAGAAGAAAAGGAACTCAAAAAGGAAAAAAAGGCAGGAAAAGTCCTTAGCACGTGTCTTAGAAGCCCAACAGAAAAAAACATAGCCAAGACCTGGCATAAGTCCTGGCCGCCATCACGAGACAGCCCGGGACTGTCAGGCACCAGCAATTGACCAATTAGAGACCCAGGTTAGGCAAAAATCAGTGTGCCTACTGTAAAGAGGAAGGCCATTGGGTCAAAGACTGTCCAAAAAAGGAGCGTAAAACCAAGATCTTGCAGCTGGACTTGGACAGCAATTAGGGGAGTCAGGGTTCGGCCCCCCTCCCCAAACCCAGGGTAACCTTTAAGGTGGAGGGGAAAAAGGTCAATTTTATGGTCAATACAGGAGCAGAAAACTCAGTATTACTAGAGCTGGGTGGGGATATTTCAGGAAAGAGGTCTCTAGTTCAAGGGGCCACCAGAACTAAATTATATTCATGGACTACCCGAAGAACGGTGGACTTAGGAACAGGACAGGTAACCCACTCTTTCCTGGTGATCCCAGAATGTCCTTATCCCCTCCTGGGCTGAGACCTACTTACAAAAATGAAAGCTCAGATACAATTTTCAAATGATGGGGCAAAGCTACTCCATCCTAATGGAGCCCCTGTCCAGGTCATGGTTACCAGTGCCCTGGCAGAGGAATATAGACTCCACCAAGAGTCCCTAGACATGGATCCAAATATGCAAACCTGGCTCCAAGACTTCCCTTCGGCTTGGGCCGAAACCGGTGGCATGGGTCTGGCGTCCCACTGCCCGCCAGTCTATGTGGAACTTAAACCCGGGGCAGATCCTGTAAAGGTCTGCCAATACCCCATGCTTCTGGAAGCCAAAAATGGGATTGCCACCCACATAAAATGGCTATTAAAACTTGGAGTTTTAAAGCCTATACAGTTGGCTTGGAACACCCCTTTACTCCCAGTCAAGAAACCCCACACCAATGACTATCAGCCCGTACAGGACCTGAGAGAAGTTAATAAATGAGTGATGGATACCCATCCCACTGTACCTAACCCCTACACCCTCCTCAGCACCCTGTCTCCAGACCAATAATGGTATACAGTTCTGGACTTAAAAGATGCCTTTTTTAGTCTGCCTCTAGCCCCCAGCAGCCAGCCATACTTCACCTTTGAATGGCAGGACCTGGAACTTGAGGTCAGTGGCCAACTGACCTGGGCTAGACTGCCTCAGGGGTTCAAAAACTCCCCTACTATCTTTGATGAGGACTTGCACGAAGACCTGAGTGCATATCACCTCCAGAACCCAGACATAAGCTTGTTGCAATATGTTAATGACCTATTACTGGCTGTGTCCAATCAGAAAACTTGCTCCAGAGCCACGGGTCACTTGATACAGACAATCGAAGACCTGGGATACTGAGCCTCTGCCAAAAAGGCCCAGGTCTGCCAAGAGTGGGTAATGTACTTGGGGTACATTTTAGAAGGGAGCAAAAGGTGGCTGTCAGACGCTCGGAAGGAGACTGTGTTAAAAATTCCCACACCTACCTCTGCAAGGCAGGTTAGAGAGTTCCTGGGCACCGCTGGGTTCTGCTGCCTCTGGATTCCTGGGTTCCCTGAGTTGGCTAAGCCCTTGTATGAGGCTACTAAGGAGAAACAGGACTTTGTCTGGACAGAAAATGAGTAGCAGGCCTTTGAAATCCTAAAAAAAGAGGCTTTGGAAACCCCGCCCCTCCGGTTGCCAGACTTAACTAAACCCTTCCATCTATATGTGGATGAACATAAAGGGATAGCCAAAGGTGTTCTCACCCAGACATTAGGCCCCTGGAAAAGACCAGTGGCCGACCTGTCAAAAAAACTGGACCCTGTAGCCACAAGATGGCCACCTTGCCTCCGAATTATCGCGGCCTTGGCTTTATTAGTTAAGGATGCAGATAAGCTGATCCTAGAGCAAAACCTCATCATAGCCACCCCCCACGCCCTAGAAGGAGTATTTAAGCAACCACCAGACCACTGGCTAAACAATACACGGATGACTCATTATCAGGCCCTGCTTCTTAACCCTGCCAGAGAATCCCCACTACTCTGAGGAGGACATTACTTGTATTAAAACTCTGCCTATGACTCAATAGTTAGAAGGATGGTGGCGAACTGCTGACTGTAAAATAATATTACCGAAACAGCTTGGTCTTAAAATTCTTACCAAAATCCACCGAACCTCCCACCTAGGCATCTGTGGGATGCAGGACTTACTAAGACATGCACGGGTAAAAATACAAGGCAGGAACCAAGCCATTGAACACCTGGTTAATAATCGCCAGGTCTGTCAGATGACAAATGCCTGCCCCAATGCCAAAAATCCTGTATCCAGACTGCGGGGATAAAAGCCAGGTGTGTATTGGGAAATTGACTTCACTGAAATCAAACCTGGAAAATATGGCTACAAATATCTATTAATTTTTATAGATACTTCCTCAGGATGGACAGAGGTGTTCCCCACCAGGCACAAAACCACTCACACTGTGGCTAAAGTACTATTAGAGGAAATGCTGAGGTACGGGTTTCCAGGAATGATAGGGTCAGATTAGGGCTCAGCTTTCTGCTCCCAGGTAAGTCAGGGATTAGCCACCATTTGGGGGATTGATTGGAAATTACATTGTGCATACAGACCCCAAAGTTCAGGACAGGTACAAAAAATGGACAGAACTCTAAAAGAAACCTTAACCAAATTAGCCTTAGAGACTGGTGTGGAATGGGTGTCTCTCCTCCCCTTTGCTTTATATAGGGTCTGAAATTCACCTTATCAGATGGGCTTAACCCCCTTTGAAATCATGTTCGGGACCCCGCTCCCATTGTTCCTAATCTTCAGTCCGAGGTTTTAGCTGAAATAGATGACCAGGATGTCCTCAAGTCCCTCCTGAGGCTTCAGAAAGCCCACAAACATGTCTGGCCCAAACTTCAAGCCTTATATGAGTCTGGCCCCCCTCCCAAACCCCACAGCTTCCAACCCTGGGACTGGGTCTTTGTCTGTCACCATCGACACAGGACCCTGGAGCCTCGATAGAAGTGACTATTCGTCATCATAATGACCATGCTGACCGCCCTAAAAGTAGATGGCATGGGAACATGGATCCATTACACCCACATCCACCTGGCAGATCCTTTCACCCACGAGGAGGACTACAAAGGCGAACACTGGGAAGCTACACGACACCCCTCCAACCCACTCAAGATCAAGATGCGGCGACGGCGCTGATATTGGGACTATTTCTAATGACCCTGCCAGACTTAACCTCAGGATCCAATCCCCACCAACCAGTTAATGTAACCTGGCAACTCATCACCCCAAGCTCTAATAAGGTAATATCCCAACAGTCAGGGTCATACCGTAAAGAAACCTGGTGGCCTGAACTGATCATTAACTTATGTGAATTATTCAGTCAGGACCCCTGGCATCAAGGCAAAATAGGAGTACCGGGATGTGGCTCCATGATGGCCAAAATGACTCTCCAAAGTACATGTTTTTATATATGTCCAGCCCCCTCCCAGTCTAACCACAATCCCCAATGTGGTGACTGGACGGACTACTTCTGTAAATCATGGGGTTGTGAACAAACTGGGACATGCAGTTGGCTGTCCAGAGACCCTCCCGGCCTCATCAAAGTTCAACTAAACTCCACACGCCCTTCATGATCAACCAACCATAGCTGTAATCCAGTCAAAATTTCATTTACAGAGGCTGGGAAACAGGACACAAATTGGGAAATAGGACGTTTTTGGGGACTCCGGCTTTACCAGAATGGCCATGACAATGGAGTCCTATTTCTCCTCAGGCGACTAACAAAACCACTTGGTAAACCCCATGCGATAAGGCCCAACAAAGTACTAAACTCAGAAATCAAGACCCTGGGGCCCAAACCTTCACTCCCACAGGCAACCCCAATACCCCCCAAAATAGTTCACTGTCTAGTATACCCCTAGATCCCACTAACCCGGTATGTATAGATGAAGATCCGTTATGGAAACTACTGGTTATGACATATAAAGTCCTTAATGCCACCAACCCAAACTCCACATCCTCCTATTGGCTGTACTATGATGTTAGATCCCCTTTTTATGAGGCTATAGGTCTCAATAGCACCTATAACACCTCTTCAGAGTCTGACCCATCCCATTGCCCCTGGCAGGACTGTAAAGTCGGCCTGACCCTGCAGTCTGTACAGGGCCAAGGACTCTGCCTAGGGACAGCGCCAATCAACAAAAAGGACTCCTGTGCTCCCATAGAGACTAATCAAAAACTTGATAGTACAAAATGGCTTGTACCAAAAAACAATGGATGGTGGATATGTTCCAAAACCGGCATAACTCCTTGCCTCTCAGTAGCAGTCTTTGATGCTTCCAAGGAATTTTGCATTTTGGTCACAATTATGCCCCATATTCTATGTCACCCTGAGGAAAGCATGTACTCTCACTGGGGCTCAGATAGCCACCTAAAAGCCAAAAGAGAACTCTTTACTGCTCTAACGGCCACAACCCTATTTGGCTTAGGCACTGTGGGGGCTGGAACAGGCATAGCTGCCCTAACTACCCAACAGACAGGAATAACTTCCCTAAGGGTGGCTATAGATGAGGACCTTGAAAGAATAGAAAACTCCATCAGTCATTTAGAAAAGTCCATCACATCCCTGTCCGAAGTAGTGCTTCAAAACAGAAGAGGCCTTGACCTCTTATTCCTCCAGCAAGGAGGTCTATGTGCTGCCCTAGGAGAAGAATGCTGTTTTTATGAAGACCACTCAGGAGTAACTAAAGATTCCACGGCCAAAGTTAGAGAAGGCCTTGCAAAACGGAAAAAGAAACGGGAAATACAACAAGGCTGTTTCAAATCCTGGTTTAATAGCTCGCCTTGGCTCACCACACTAATATCGACCTTATTAGGACTGCTGATCATCCTGATACTATTACTAACTTTTGGACCATGTATCTTAAACCGCTTAGTCCAATTCATGAAGGAAAGACTGAGTATCATCCAGCTGATGGTCCAGCACACTCATACTTACTACCTGCCCTTAACTGAAAACGGTGAAGACTACAACTCCCAACACGTGACTCAATAAAAGTTCATGATTGAACTAGTCACCAGACATAGGGGGGAAATGAAGAGCCAAAGTAACGCCATCTTGGGTAAAGGGAGCCATTTTATGTAATTCCCTAAGAAACCGGATTCGGTAATCAATCAAGGAACTGGTTTGGAAATCCCCTGAACCTGGTGACTAATTAAAAGTGCAGGTCAGCAACTGCAGCCATTGAGTAAACAGCTGGCAAAATCCCCTAGACAAAGTAGCCAATCCCTGATAGACAGCACAGCTTAAGCAACACCAACACCAATCCTGTAAAAGGTCACCTATACATGTGACTTTTATAGTTTTTGTCTTTATAAGCAATGGTCAAAGAGGACTGGGTACCCTACTTCCTCCACCTGCTGGGTCGGTGTGTTGGGTGGGGGTCCGTGCCCAGGCACGCTCTCAATAAAGAAACCTTGCGCTTGTATTCGGCTCCGTGTCTCCATGGTGGTCTCATCGGGGGTTTTGCGACCCTGGCACATGAGATTCTACCTAACTTTTCTTTCTCTCTCTCTCTCTCTTTTTTAACCACTAACCAAATTATTTGTTATCTACCTTCAAGAAAATAACATTGTTTAAATGAAAATGTTATCATTCTACCCTTTTTGTTTAATATTTTTATAATTCCCGTAATTTCTTGGATAATATTCAACACTCTGTTTCCCTGGATTACATTCAAAATTCTTAGAATGGCAAAGAGATACTGCATTCCCTAGCTGTTGCCTACACTACAGCGCTGATGGGAATTTTCTGAAGTAGAATCACCTAGATATTATGTCTCCCCTGAAAGAATCATAGACTCACCTCCCCCCAGACTTCAGTGGCTCTTGTGTTTCCTGCTTTTCACATGTTATTCCTCTCTTTGACCTACCTGTCCTCTTCACTACCACTCGTCTCACCCTTGTTGCTGCTTTTTCATCAACCCACAATCCAGAAATAAATGCGATTTCACTATTGTATGTGTTCGTGGCTTCATGAACTCTCCTCCATAACATTTATGAGAATATTGGTTTCCATTTATCATGTAAATGTGGATTGTTTATCTGTCCTGAGATAGCAACTTCCAAAGTGAAAGGGAGTCTTCTCTTTGTTTCTTTCTTTTTAAATTTCTTCCTTTCTTCCTTCCTTCCTTTCTTTCTTTCTTTCTTCTTTCTTTCTTTCTTTCTTTCTTTCTTTCTTTCTTTCTTTCTTTCTTTCTTTCTTTCCTTCTTTCTTTTATTCTCATTGTTTCTTAAGCACTGCCTATGGAATAGGCAGCCAATTATCATATGCGTAAAGAATGATTGCCCTCACTGCATGGAGCAGATGTAATACCTGAGTTCCAGCCCTCAACAGCATTAGCTGAAGCATCCAGTTCTTCATTTATGATTAAAATGTTCCCTGTTTAATTAAAACTTATATTCACTTTTTCAAAAAGTAGCAGAAATATATTTTAGCTATTTCTAAACATTTTATGTCATAAGTGGGGTGTTGGATTTTGACTCTTTTTTAGTATTTAAAGAACATCAAGTGTGCAAGGTTCAAACACTTCTTCAATATCACCAAAATCAAATAAAACAAAAATCATTACCACTTACTTTTCTCTTTTTCTATATTCTCTATATAAAGAAATAAACAAACAAACAAACAAACAAACAAAAACAATATGTTAGAATGTGTCCTGTTATTCCTATTCATGGAAAACCTGTCCCAGAACTGGGTCCTATTTAACAACAGAGACCCTAAGACCAGAAAGTTGATGATCCAGTATATATCTCTGACACACAGAGGGACACTTATTCTTTGAAAAATAATAATTTAAATAAAATAACTCAATCTAAAAGAATGCAGTTTAACTTGTAAATGTGTTTATGTAGAAATAAAACA
Organism: Taxidea taxus jeffersonii; assembly: GCA_003697995.1. Lineage (NCBI taxonomy): Eukaryota > Metazoa > Chordata > Mammalia > Carnivora > Mustelidae > Taxidea > Taxidea taxus. The sequence continues at coordinate 12,215 of ML109225.1, forward strand.
GGATGTTGAAAAGGGAATCTTTTGGAAGTGGTGTGAAAGTCAAGAAAATAGATTCCAAGGACCTACAAATTCTACCCATTCTTCCCAGAACAGGGGGTAGGTCTGAAACCAACCTTCAGATTCTTATTTTGTACAAGATAATTCATAATATGTGGAAGGTGATAAGAAGAAACTGAAAACAAACAAACAAACAGACAAGTAGTTCCTAAGATTTCTATGGATATTTTCAGAGGAAGGGCTTGCTTTTGATTACCTTTTGTTAATGAGGTGCTTTCTTTTTTATATATATTTTTAAAGATTTTATTTATTTGACAGAGAGAGTTTGAGAGAGCACAAGAATGGGGAGCAGGAGAGGGAGAAGCAGGCTACCCACTGAGCAGGGAGCCCTATGCAAGGCTAGTTCCCAGGACCTTGAAATCATGACCTGAGCAGATGCTTAACCATCTGAGCCAAACAGGAGTCCCAGTGAGGTGTTTTCTTTAGCATATTCACTTCAGGCAATAGAACAATGTTTATTTGAACAACGATTAAAAACTTAAGACATAGGGATGCCTGGGTGGCTCAGTTGGTTAAGCGGCTGCCTTTGGCTCAGGTCATAATCCCAGCAGCCTGGGATTGAGTCCCACATTGGGCTCCTTGCTCAGCAGGGAGCCTGCTTCTCCCTCTGCCTCTGCCTGCCACTCTGTCTGCCTGTGCTCACTCTCTCTGACAAATAAATAAATAAAATCTTAAAAAAAAAAAAAAAAAACTTAAGACATATCTCTTGGAGTTTTAGAGATAGAGAGGTAGTTTCCTAATCTACAATTTTAGGTTGTTTAGTCCTACAGTATTGAAAACCTCCCACATAATCTAAAATTATTGCAGATTTTTCCTCCAGAGCAAATTCTACATGGTTGCAGACTTAGAGTCAATAGAATTCTCTTATTTTTCTTACCGTCAACCACATCATAATAACTCATTGTTTTGAGTATTTCAGATAAGAGTCAGCAAATGTCCTCACAAGGGATTTCTTGAGAAATTTGTTAAGTAGACAATATAGTATGTTTCATGGACAGTACCAAATTAATTTAAATAAATACATTTTCAAAATAGCTATCTATTAAACATTTGAGCAAATGAGACCATCTCTCTCTCTCTCTCTCTCTCTCTCTCTCTCTCACACACACACACACACACACACACACAGACTATATGACTATATATGTCTTTGTATCTGGTTTATGGAAATCATTGAGTTTATGGAAGAAACAACCTCATTTAATCTATTAGCCTTTCAAATAAACTTCCTTGAATCATTTTTTCCATACAAGTTTTAGCTATTAAATTGTCCAGGCCATGAAATGCTCTTTGGGCCTCCTTCTCTCACCTCCTCCCTGCTTCTAGTTCCTCAAGGGAAAAGAGCTGAAGGTGGCAGAGTGTGAGTTGGTGAAGGAAGGAGAAAAAACTTGTCTTACATGAGGATTACCTGTGTGTGAATGCTATAATGTTTACTCTTTCTTTTGGGGAGGATTTTGGTATATTGCTCAAGGTCCTCCCACCCAAATCCTGATCTATTTTCATACCTTCATATGGGATGAGTATTTGGTAACTCTCTTAGAAACCCCTCCTTCCCCATGATTCCCCTGAGGTCTCATAGAGCCTCACCCAAAATATCAGGAAAGTCCATTTATAAGCAGCTCCAGACACAGATTCTTCACTATGCCTTTTTTGGCTCAGAGAAGTATGGCCAAAGACACAAGGTTCAGAAGAATATAAGATGAAGTCAAATTAAGGGATGAATTATGATGTGATTCTGTGAGAATTAGATATAATGTGATCTTTAAAAGCTAGATCAGTAAAGAAAATATCTCATGTTCTCTTTTCCTACATAATCTAGAAAAATAAGGTGAAAAACAAAGAAAGAAAAAAAAATCATGAAGAAATTCATTTTTCCACCCAACAAACATTTGTGGATTAGCCACCCTTAGCTCTGCAGTGATCATGCTAATGACTATCTCAGTAAGGGACACATACCCCTGACAAGTTCCATGTGCAGAACACCATGAAAAAAATAATGAGGGATATATCACTGTAGCATCCCATAGAGTACTCAGATCCCTTTTTGAAATAGTGAGGGTTCACCAGGTTCCCACAAAGAAAGCAGTGCTAGTCAGGAAATGACCACAGAAATAAAATATTTCAGGAATAAGGAAAATCAAGTGCAAATGCATAGAGATCAAATTACTATAAAAATATTCTCCTAAGTAACAAGGTAAGGAGTTAAAAAATAAATTCAAAACTAAAAAATATGGATATAGTATATCAAAGCATATGTCTATTATATTTTAACAATTTAACACATCATATAGAGAAATATAAAGGTTTAAATGAGCCAAATATTGGTTTTAATATGTTTGGTTAGAATATAAAATGTAAGTTAACATTGGGGCATCTGGGTGGCTCAGTGAATTAAAGCCTAAGCCTTCAGCTTGAGTCATGGTCCCAGGGTCCTGGACCAAGCCCTGCATTGGGCTCTCTGCTCAATTGGGAACTGCTTCCCCCTCTCTCTCTTTGCCTGCCTTTCTGCCTACTTGTGATCACCATATGTCAAATAAATAAATAAACTCTTTAAAATATAAATAAGTTAACATTAATTTTAATTTAATATAATAACTTATTAATTTTTATTATATGATTTATTAAATAAATAAATTTATTTAATAATAAATTTAGGAATTAGACAATGTAGGTGAAATCAAAGTCACCTATTGATTTTATATTAGAATTAGTAGCAGATAAATCATAAAGTAATATCTGATTATTTGGCCTTTAAAAATTAAAACATCAAAGAAACAAAGAAAATATTTTATTTTTATTTTAAGTTATTTTTTAAAGATTTTATTTATTTATTTGAAATAGAGAGGTGTGAGAGGAAGAGAAAGCACAGGAGAAAGGGGAGGGCCAGAGGGAGAGGAAGAAGCAGACTCCCTGTTGAGCAGGGAGCCTGACATGGGCCTCAAACCCATTAGCCAAGGATCGCAACCTGACTGGAAGACAGATGATTAACCAACTGCGCCACCCAGGCACTACTTAAAGGATTTTTTTTTTTAATTTCACAGTGTGACTATTTAAAATTGTGAATTGTTTATTTAACCTATATTTATAATGTTACAAAAAACAACATAGTTCCTGCTAATCATATATAGAGAGATAATTTAAAAGAATTGGTAGTTTATGAAATGGAAATCAATTGATAATATAAATTTATTAGATCAAATATAATTTTATTTTATGATATCTTATGATTTTTATTATTTATATTTTTATGATTGTTTATGATATTTTACCCCTATGATAATTTTACCCCTAAAATATAGGCAAAACTACTCACCTTTCTGTGTAATCAAGAGTTCTGTGTAAAAATAAAATATATAATACAGAATTCAACAAATAATGTATGGAAGAATTTCTAGAGAAACAGACTTTACTCAAAATTTTCAAACTTGGAATTAATAAAATAATAGCCATGTAAGTCAAAATAATAGAGAGTGAAGAGAAACAAAGAAGCATGCATTATGTACATTATTTAAAATGGATGATTTCTAAGGGATTCCAGAGTATCATGAAATATGCCCGTAATTCCTCATCTACAGTCTCCTTTCCTCATGAACTAAATCAATCCATGCATATTCATCTTATAATTATGTGGAAGTCCTCACAGGATAGTCCCCAAAGAAAGTTTATCCAGATTACACATGGGGTCAGAGCTGCAAGAGAGTAGGACACCATCACTGAGCCTTTGGAAGGGGGAGGCATCCAGAGTCAGCAACAACCTGAAACAGCCAGTCAGGCTTCATTGCTCAACCCAAGAAGAAATCCTGGGCATTGAAAGACATAATTTTTCCCTGGACACTTGGTAATGACCATAATCTGATGGTAATTCAAATATCAATTCATACCTTGTAAACTGTTATGCAGCACACAATAAAATATTTAAAAAAAACTTAGGGGGTCAGATTAAGTGAGAAAGAATCCTTCATACATAGGACTTTCCAAAAATGTGGAAGAGAAAAAATGGTTCTCCAAGTTCATTTTACACACTCTTCCTTTTCTCAGTTCTGAAGGCAATGGGATAACAAGTATATCATACTTGCAAACTAACAAAGAAAAAGTGAGAATAGCTAACTTTAGTAGAAATTTGATGGTGGACTAGACTGTGCTCTGCACTGACATGTAGCACCATGAACTTTTGCAGGAATTCTGTGGGGGATCTTCATTTAGTATATTGCCCAGGTATTAACCAGCTTTTTCTCTCTGTAGAATCAAAGCAATACTTGCAAACCTTAAGGAATTATTGATATAGTGATCCAACAGAACTGCTAGACACTTGAAAAACCTAATTAAGAAAAAGGGAAGGATATGCATAATTAAAAAAAACAAATTGGTATTTATTCCCTTATGTCTTTTCAGACTTTTTTCTCTTAAATCTGTCCTTCAGAAAAAATGCCTGACCTTTAAATTGTGGTCAATATATTAAACACAGGGTAATTACTGGGTAGTTACACAGGATGAGTTACCATGATCTTCCTGAAGTTCACCTTTAAAAAGAAAAACACAAACTAGTTAGAAAGTAAAAATAAAAATTCTGACAGTTCATCCCTGTGAAGGGAACTTATAATACACGTGAGTTGGAAATTATATATTTTATGTGTGTGAGCCACGTTTTGTGCAGCTGGATAACAAGTAATAGAAGATTCACCCACACGGAGGTTCTTGACAGACATGTGAGCACCCATACCATGATTCACAGAACTCCATGCCATGACCCACCAACACTGCCTTGGAGATATTCATTCTCTGGAGCACAGTGTGACTTGTTGGGTGAGTATTAGTAGTTCTGGGCTGCCCTATATTAAGGTATCCCCAAAGGACAACACTGTAACAAGTATTAGCCATATTATATTACATGATTTCAAACCAATGAATAATAATCTCTTTGACATTATTAATTTTAGACATGATAATTAGAGATCATCAAAGAGAATAAGAGTGGAATATATATCTCCGAAATCATATATGTATGCTCAGGAAAGTGCAAATTATTAATATATTAACTCCCATTTTTTCAGCAGGAATTTCATTTTTTATTGAAGATAATATATTTTATTAGTTTCAGGTGTACAACACAGAAATTCAATATTTATATATTTT
>ML109225.1:24303-49521 GCA_003697995.1 Taxidea taxus jeffersonii
CAAACCATAAGAGACTCTTAATCTCACAAAAGAAACTGAAGGTTGCTGGGGGGAGGGCAGTCGGGAGAGGGTGGTGGTGTTATGGACATTGGGGAGAGTATGTGCAGTTGTGAATGCTGTGAAATGTGTAAACCTGGTGATTCACAGACCTGTACCCCTGGGGATAAAACCATAAGTTAAAAAAGAAGCACACAAACAAACAAACAAAAAACCTCAAACATTTATTATTCAATATTGGCTGCACCTATTTATTTTCCCTCCAAGAGTTCACAGTGTTCCCTTTCCACATCTTTACCTACATTTACTGTCTTTCTGATAATAAACGCTGTGATAGGTATGAGATGATATCTCATTGTGATTTTTATATACATGTAAGCCACCACTGATTAGTGATGTTTAGCATCTTCTTCTGTGACTTTTGGTCCTCTCCAAATCTTTTTTTTTTTTTTTAAGTCTAATCAGATATTCTGCCCATTTGTTAATTATGTTATTTGAATTTTTGATATATATGAGTTTGTTACATATTTTGGATATTAATCCCTTATCAGATATAATATATGCAAATATTTATTCATGTTCAATAGTTTAAATTTCTTTTTGTTTATGGTTTATTTTGTAGTGCAAAAGCATTTAGTTTGAGGTAGTTTAAAATTTACTTTTACTTTTGTTGTCCTTGCCTGAAGAAAAAAAATATGAAGTAAATATTGCTAAAACTCATGTCAAAAATTTTTTTCTTCTAAGATTTTTATTTTTTAGATCTTACATTTAAGTCTTTCATCTATTATGAGTTTCTCTTGTGTATGATGTGGAAGTTGTCAAATTTCATTCTTTTCCAAGCATATGTTTTGTTTTCTGAACAGCATTTAATGAAAGGACACTTCTGCATTGTATATTCTTGCTCCCTGTGTCATAGAATTGACAATATAAGTGTGAAATTGTTTTGGGCTTTTTGTTCTTTTGTACCGATCTATGAGACTATTTGCGTGCCAGTAAAGTACTGTTTTGTTTACTATAGCCATGTAGTATACTATGAAATCCAGGAGGGTGATACTAACAGCTTTTTCTTCCTTATCAATATTGCTTACTTAGGAATATAGATGGTGGCAGAGTAGGAAGACCCTAGAATCCTCTCATTCCTCAAATGCAACTAGATAACTATCAAATCATTCTGAATATCCAAGAAATCAAGCTGAGGAAGAAAAAAAAATATTACACAAATAGAGGGAGAGAAGAGGCCACTATGGAGAAGGTAGAAGTGTAGAGATGTGGTTTGGTGTAGAAGTGGATCCTGGGTGCTTCATAAGGGAGGGAGACCTGGTTGTAGAGAAAAACAATACATAAAGAAATTCACAAGGAGAAGACACCCCTCCTGAGGCTATTGATTGAGGGGAAAAAAAGAAGGGATGATTTTTTTGAGGTTTTTGTTTGCTGACTTTTTTTTTTTTTTTTTTTTTTTTTTTTTTAGGTTCTGGAGTTTTTATGTCAGTAGGCCTGGCTGGGATGGTGCCTGAAGGTATTGCCCTACTCCTGCAGATAAGACAAACAGACTGAGGGAAAATGGTTTAATTCCAGGAACACGTAGGCACAGGGTGGGTTGGTGGAGGCTTTCTTCTCTTGGAACACTTCAGTAAGAGGTGCATTCATAGAGACCCCTCTACAGTTATAAAAGAGCCACTAGGCAGCATTTTCCTTTCCCACTCTTCAGAATAGGCATAAAATCCTCTGCCAAGGGCAACCTGACCCATAACACTGACTATCTAGCCTGTTTTCTCCAAACCTCACACCCTTGCACTCTAGCGTGATTGCCCTTCTCAGTGAAACCTCCATGAGTTCCAGTGAGGTGAGACCCCTCCCCAGAAGAACAGTGCAGGCCCCTCTCCATGCCATGTTCCTAAAGCCTGGAGTTTTAAAACTCAGTAGGCTTTGCTGGGATAGACTCCAGAGAGCATTGCAATGCTCTTGGAGAGAAGATGGGCAAACCCAGAGGCAGACTGCATGAAAATGATTATTTGAAAAATGCCTGGGACACAAAAAGTGGAAACTACTCACTCTACTGGGAGTACTTCCCTGAGAACAGCAGGCATGGAGATCCCTCTCTGGAGACAAAGGGCTTGGCTGGTGCCATTTTGCTCCCCACCCCTCAGCATAAACATAAAAGTTACCTTTAGTAAACATTGCAAAGCTGACATTGCCTGCCTAACCTGCTTGTACCCTGTGCTCTGTCACTATTTCCCTTCTCTGTAAAATATGCCTCAATTCCAGCATGGCAGTTTCTTTCTTCAGAAGACCAGTAGAAATCCTGACCACACAATGTCTCCTGAACAAACTGTTCTTCAAGGCTGCAGTTCTAGTGGAAGAAGCATCAGGTCTCTTTTAATAAACAGGCCAGGGATGCCTGGGTGGCTCAGAGGGTTGAGCCTCTGCCTTCGGCTCAGGTCATGATCTCAGGGTCCTGGGATGAGTCCCACATCGGGTTCTCTGCTCGGCGGGGAGCCTGCTTCCCCACCCCCTCTCTCTGCCTGCCTCTCTGCCTACTTGTGATCTCTCTCTGTGCCAAATAAAAATAAATAAATAAATAAACAAACAGGCCAGAGGAAAAGTTGGTCTTAGTTAAAATTCACCATTCTCTGGCGCAAGTCTAAACACGGGCAAGACTAAACAGCAGGAAAGGAGCGCCTTTTCAGAGGAATGCCTGAAAGATAGAGTAGCCAAAACACAGCAGCAGAGTTCAGTCAGAATGCATTAGGACACCCCATGATACACCAGTACCTAGACACTATATGATCTCTTCTTCATGAAGCCATTACTCTCAGGCACAAGAGACACAACAGGTTTTATTAATACAGAGGCTAAAAAGAGAGAGAGAGAGGGACTTAGAGAAAATGTCAGGATAGAAGAAATATCTGAAATGAAGCAAAAAGTTATGTCCATAGCCAGGGTTCTAAGTGAAATAGATAAAAATAATCTCTGATGGAGCATTTAAAACAACCATCATAACATTCTAGCCAGGTTTGGAAAAAGGATGGAGGACCAGAGTGGCCAATATTGCAGAGACAAACGACTTAAAAAAAATAGTCAGAAAGGAAATAATACAATAAGAGATTAGAAGCAGACAGAGTATAATGAACAGAAGGATGGAAGAAACAGGAATGAATAAGTGAAAAAGAAGATAGAATAGTGGAAAACCATGAATGTGAAAGAAAGGAGAGGGAAAGAATTATGCATCATGAGGACAGACATAGGGAAGCCAGTGACTCCATCAAACATAATAAGTTTTGTATTATAGGAGTCACAGAAGAAGAGAGAAAAAAGTGTACAGAAGGTTTATTGGAGAAAATAATACCAGAAAGTTTCCCTAATCCAGGGAAATAAACAGAAAACTAAATTCAGGAGCCACAGAGATCTCCAAACAAAATCAACAAAAGTAGGCTAACACATACACACATACACACATGTTGCAGTGAAATTTGCAAAATATACTGATAAACAAAACCCCAATAAACCATAAGACAAATCTCTTACAAGGAAAGAACATAAGTTTAACTGAAAATCTCTTCACAAAAATTTGGCAAGGAAGGAGTAACATGAGATATTCAATATGTTGAAAGGGAAGAAAAATGCAGCCAAGAGTACTCTATCCAGCAATGCTGTCATAGAGAACAGAAGTGAGGTAAAGAGTTTCTCAGACAAAAAGCAAAACAAGACAAATGAAAAAAGCAAAAAAAAAGGTATTCATGACCAGTAGACCAGCCCCACAAAACATATCAAATGGAACCCTGTAAGTGTGAGGGAAAGAACATCAAAAATGACAAACATAAAAAAAGGAACAGAGAAAAACTCCAGAAACACTGACAAAACAAGTAATAAAATAAATACAAACAATAATAAGATAAACACACATCTATCAATAACTACTATGAATGTAAATGGATTAATATTCCATTCCATTCCCTTCCATTCCTTCATTCCATCACAGATATAAGATGTCAGAACACATTACGAAAACAAGACCCATCTATATGATGAATGAAGGAGATTCATTTTAGACCTTGAGAAAGCTACAGATTGAAAGTGAGAGAATAGAGAAACATTCATCAGGCAACATACATATAAATAAATATGGAGTAGCCATACTTGTAACAGACAAAGTAAATTTTAATCCAAAGACTAGAACAAGAAATGAAGGGCACTATATCATACTAAAGGAGACTATCCAACAAGAAAATCTAGCAATGACAGATATTTATACCACCAACTTGGAAGCACCCACGTATATAATCACTTAATAATAAACTCATTAATACAAATAAAATAATAGTAGAGGACTTGAGCACCCCACTTACCTCAATGGATGGATCATCCAGGAGAAAATTAAAAGGACACAGTGGATTGAATGACACATTGGACAAGATGGACTTAACAGGGAACCCTGGGTGGGTCAGTGGGTTGCAGCCTCTGCCTTCGGCTTGGGTCATGATCCCAGGGTCCTGGGATTGAGCCCCACATCGGGCTCTCTGCTCACTGGGGAGCCTGCCTCCCTTCCTCTCTCTCTGCCTGCCTCTATCCCTATGTGTGATCTCTCTCTGTCAAATGTATAAATGAAAATCTTAAAAAAAAAAAGATGGACTTAACAGATATACTCAGAACATTTCATCCTGAAGCAGCAGAATACACATTCTTTTTGAGTGTACAAGGGACATTCTCCAAAATAGATCACATATTGGGTCACAGAGCAAGCCTCAACAAGTGTAAAAATAATGAGATCATAACATGCATCGTTTCTGACCACAAAGCTATGAAACTTAGTTAACCACAAAAATTAGGAAAGAACACAAACACATGGAATTCAACAAATTGCTACGAATATATGAATAGATCAGCCAGGAAGTCAAAAGAGAAATTAAAAAAAAAAAAAATGTAGGGACGCCTGGGAGACTCAGTTGGTTAAGCAGCTGTCTTCGGCTCAGGTCATGATCCCAGCATCGAGTCCCACATCGGGCTCCTTGCTCGGCAGAGAGCCTGCTTCTCCCTCTGCCTCTGCCTACCACTCTGTCTGCCTGTGCTCGCTCTCTCTCTCTCTAGCAAATAAATAAATAAAATCTTTAAAAAAAACATGTAAACAAACAAAAATGAAAACATAATGGTCCAAAACTTTTGGGATGTAAGAAAACTGGGCATAAGATGGAAGTATACATCAATAGAAACTTACCCCAAGAAGCAAGAACTAATCTCAAATAATAAGCCCCAAAATGAATAAGCCAGTTAAAAAGTGGGCAGAAGACATGGTCATTTTTCCAATGAAGGCATACAGATGACTAACAGAGACATGAAAAGATGTCACTGACAATCATGGAAATACAATCATGGAAATACATGTCATGACAATCATGGAAATACAAATTAAAACCACAATGAGATACTACCTCACAAAGTCAGAAGAGTTAAAATGAACAACACAGGCCTGCACACCTGAAGCAAATAATATATTATAAGTTAAACAAACAAACAAACAAACAAAAAACCTAACAAAACAGGAAATGACAAATGGTGAGGATGCAGAGAAAGAGGATGACTCTTAAATTCTTGATGGGGATATAAACTAGTGCAGCCACTATGCAAAACTGTAGGGAGGTTCCTCAAAATTAAAAAAAAAATGGATCTATCCTAGGACACAGCAATTTCCCTACTGGGTATCTAGAGAAAGGATAAAAAAAAAAAAAAAAAACAACAATGATTTTTGAGGGGATACATACACCTGATGCATAGCAGCATTATCTACAATAGTCAAAATATGGAAAGAGCCCAAATATGGGTGGGTGGGTGGCCTAAATAAAGGGAATTAAGAGGTAAAACTTCTAGGAGTACCTGGGTGGCTCAGTGGGTTAAAGCCTCTGCCTTTAGCTCAGATCATGATTCCAGGGTCCCCCCTCTGCTTACTTGTTCCCACCCACCCCCTCTGCATACTTGTCATATTTGTCTGTCAGATAAATAAATAAAATATTTTAAAAAGAGGTAAAACTTCTAGTTGTACAATAAATTAGTCACAACGATGAAAAGTTCAGCACAGAGAATATAGTCAACATTTTAATAATATATGTTGACTACATTTATTCATTGAGTAATGTATAGAATTGTCAAATAAATATGCTGTACACCTAAAACAAATTCAACAGTGTATGTTAACCATACTTCAATTAGGAAACAACAACCAAAAATCAAACAAGCAAAATAGGAAAGGAAAGGAAATATTCTATTTGGAAAGCTATCTCCAGAGAAGACACCTAAACTTCTACTGTGTCTGAAACCTCCTAGAACTACAAGACACCTGTGTATATGGTTGAACTGAGAACCCACTCTGCACAATCTCTATAATAGGGCACTATTTCTTGTGTTCACTCTCTGACTTCCCCAGAGTTGCATTATCTTTTCACATCCCACTGCCCTGTCTGCTCAAGGGTCCAGACTCATTCAGCTAGATAATGTCCTTGGGATAGAACTAGGAATAAAAGTCAATACCTGTATTTTACAGTGATTGTACTTAAAAGGAAGTATGTGACTTTGTCCTGGTTCAAAGTGACCAAGAAAGTGAAATTTCAGTTTTTAAAAGTATCCTGGTGTTTTCATAATGATTTCACATTTTACAGTATTGATTTTTTTTCATTGATATTGTGATTTTTTAATCAAAGAAGAAAAGTTCAACTTACCTTAGGATGAAATTTTGCTCCACTCTAAATATCTTACCTCCTATTATCAAATTGTAATAACAAAGATTAAATAACATCAGGTTCTATGCAGCCTGGGGAGCTGCATGTTTTCTTTCTGGATTTGATCTGTTTCTTGTGCATCAATACTTTGTATTATTTTAATCTATCAAGTAATTATAAATAAAATTTAAATTCTAATGTTTAATGCTTCTTAATATTTTTCTAAATCAAGTACATTTTGATGGAGCAGCATTCTTCATGGTGGTACTCTTAGAAGCATTGGCACTTCTAACACGGGACCTTGTTAGAAATGCCAATACTTGAGCCCAAGTCAGAATTGTTGAATCAGAAATCCTGAAGTGTGTGCCAGCAATATGTACCCACCATATGATTCTGATGCATGCTTGGGTTTAAGAACATTTGTTCTATCTCATCCTTAGAAAGAACTTAATGAACAGAATGGCACAGTGTTTCTGTCCTAGATCTCCAAAACTGACAAAACACAGCTACTCCTCAAAGATGTGGCTAGAGCAATGTTCAATATAAAAGAGAGTTCAATAGTCTTTACTTAAGGTCTCACACAAGTCTCTCCATTTTACCATGCATTGGATTAGCTCTCTGGGAACTTCCAAGCATGCACAATTCCTGAAATTTTCCGTTTTTGATCCATGTTTATTCAGGCACAACTTGAATCTGTTACCTTTTCCTCTAAATGGAGGATAAATGTGAGTTTCTCTGAGTTATAAGTAAATCAACTCACCATATTTCTTCTTGAATGAACCTTAAAAAAAAATTATTAGTAGAACTGATCTAGTTCTCTCTCTCTCTACATGTATATCCAAATGTGTATCTCTCTCTATACATATATATCCAAATATAATATATATTAAGATGACAGAATATAGGGGAAAGAAAGGTAAAACTTAAAAAAGTCTTTAAATGATTGCCTGGAGTTAAGTATTTCTTCCTTCACACAGTCATCATAGAGAAAAAAAGCATTTTGTTGTAGGAATATATGCCATATATATTAATATAGAACTAACTATATAAGGTTTGTAACATATATATATATATATATGAATATATTATATATGTATATGTATATGTATATGTTATATATATATACATACAATTTGCCATTTTGATCATTAGTATGTGTGTAATCTGTCATACTGTTTTCCACTGTTGTGCAAACATCACCACTGTTTCTAAGACATTTTTATCACCCATAATATAAAATCTATAACTATTGAATAGTAACTTCACACTGATCCCACTCTCCAGTTCTCATTGACTTTAACCTATTTTCTGTTTCTTTTAAATTTTGATTATTCTAGCTATTTAATATCAATTAATCACACATGACTTTCCCTTTTTGTGTTAAGCTTATGTTACTTGTCATAATGTTTTCAAGGTTCATTTATTTGGATCATATATAAAAATTTCATTCATTTTTATGAATTAACAGTATTCAACTGTATCATATTTCATTTACACATTCATGTGATGATGAACATGTGTGCTCTTTCCACCTTTGGCTACTGTAAATAATGCTGCAATGAACATGGCATAAAGTAACCATTAAAGTCCCTGTTTTTAATTATTTGTGTTACATTCTTAGGAATATAAATAGTTAATCATATGGTAATTATATGTATCATTTTTGAGGAACTACCAAGCTATTTTCACAATGGTTGCACCATTTAAAATTTCCACCTGCAAACTGCAGGGGGGGGTGCAATATGGCAGAGAAATAGGAGACCCTGTTTCAATTGGCCCCCTAAAATGAGCTAAATACCTACCAGAACACTGAACACCCATGAAATCAGCCTGAGATTTAAGGGTCTACACTTCTGGATCTCTATAGGGACAGAAGACATCAGTGGAGAGGTACAGTGGAGTGGGAACACTCAGACAGATATCAGGGGATACACAGAAGAGGGAGGGTGCCACCATAAGTGACACGTTGGAAAGTAATACACCAATACGAAAGTCGAAAGTGCCCCCCTGCTTGGGAACCAGCATTAACTTGGAGTCTGGTTAAAAGCACTGAAATAGAGCAAAAGATCATAAGGGGCAACTGGTGGAATCAAGTGGCCACAGGCAGGGGCCTAAGCCCACATTCCCAGGAGGGACACCACTGGCATCTACCCAGGTCAGAGAGAGTATGGTGGGTCCCTCATCATGTGGTCCCTGAGTCCATGGCTTTCCACTGCTTGCACCACCGCTTGGGCTGGATGCATTCTTCCCCGCTCCTGAGGGAGGCTTGAGTGGGTGCAGGCCTGCAGTCTCTGGGTCTGCAGCCTTCTTAGACCTACTGTGGGCTCTGAGCACTCCAGCCTATGCCTGAGGGAGCCTACCAGGATCTCAGGTCAGGATCCCTCCATCAGCAGCATTCCATGACCCACTGTGGGGTCTGAGGACACCTGACATGGGCCTGGACCCCAGAAAGCAGTTGTGGCAATGGAAGCCACCATAATTGGGTTCCCTGGACTTATATTGCTTGCTGTTTTAGTGGTGCAGGGGTTCAGAGACAAGCAGGGGCCTCGGGTGGTCAGTGTGATGGTAGCTAGTGGCACACAATGCCTGTAGGAGGTTGTGTGCAGCAGAGTTTGCAGAGGGGAAGTCTGTGTATTCTGGACCACCCAGAGGAAGGAGACTGAGGCTTCTCTCTGAGGCAGAGGTCTGGGGTGGAGATTCTTTGCCATGACCTTCTGAAAGCCATAAAAAGCTGCCAAAGAACAAAAATCTACAGAGAGTGAAAGCCTGAAAAACAGGTTTCCACAGAGCCCAGCCCCTTGAGAGATGGAAGGGCTACTCAACCCAAGCAAGACTGACAGGAGTAAAACTCAGCAGTTCCCTCTCCCAAAAGACAAACTAAAAGCAAGAGGACAATAACCACAGGGTCCTCATAAAACTGTAAACCCCAACATCAGGGGAAAACAATATATTAAAAATCGGGTATTGCCCTAAATCCTGTATATTTCATAGATATGTATTTTTTAATGTGTTCTCATGATTCCTGTTCTTTTAATTTTTTAACCTACTTAACATTACAACTACAGGTTTAATAAAACATATTTTTTAATTTATTTGACAAAGACCACAAATAGGCAGAGAGGCAGGCAGAGAGAGAAGAAGGGAAGCAGGCCCCCTGCTGAGCAGAGAGCCCAATGTGGGGATCGATCCCAGGACCCTGAGATCATGACCTGAGCCAAAGGCAGAGACCTTAACCCACTGAGCCACCCAGGCACCCCAATACAACATATTCTATACTAACTTTTTAACTTGAAAATTTTTCATACATATACTTGTGTCTCTCTTTCTTTTTCTTTTTTTTTTTTAATGTATACACATAGATATAAGCTTCAAGGTTATCCTTTTTCCATATTCAATACTACTCCTAAACATAAACCAATTTAAATTTCCTGGAATCTCTGGAAAGTTGAGACCTTTAACAAAAATAACAAGATACACATAGGAAGAACTGAAATGATTGTCTTTGCCCACATGGAGAATTTATAACCATCTTATTCTTTTCTCAGTGTTTCACTGTATTTGTTTTTTGTTCTGATATTATATAAATCTTATTCTTGGGGTTCATTTTAGCTGGGTTCTTTTTTTTTTTTTTCTTGTCATTAACTTTGTTGGCCTTTTGGTTCATTTGTGTTTGTTTATATAACTTATAAATCTTATTATGGTGCCCATTTTGGCTGGGTTTTCTCATTTTTTTTCTGTTTTTTTTTTTCTTTATTTTTGGTGGTGACTTCTGATTGCTCCAAAACTTTCCAGGGTGCACCTTGCCTGGATCATGGTTGATACATTCAGGTATACATTCTTCAAACCACCTCCCACCAAAGTGACTAGGAGGAGGAATACCCAACATATGAAAACCTCAGAGACTGCACCCTCTCCCTTAGAACTGTTGGATATGGACATAAACACTTAGTTGGAAAGGGAATTAAGGTTAACAATTATCCAGGCAATGGCTAGGTTGGAGAAACCATTAGTGACAACCAAGAATTTCTAAGGGCCAAGTGAGAGCTGATCTGGCAGAGGTTAAAAATGTTATCAATGAAATTTAACCTAATCTAAACACTCTACAAGCTAGGATAACCAAGGAAGAAGATAGAATTACTAATCTAGAGAACAAACAGAAAGAGGAAAATGATTAGAAGGAGGCCTGCAACACACAGCTTAGAAGGCATGAAAACAGAATTAAGTAAATAAATGATGCCATGAAACATTCCCATGTCAGAATTATTGGGATACCTGGGAGAGGGTGGAGAAAAAAGAAGATTAGAAGATACTGTTGAACAAATTCTGAATGGAAATTTCCACAACCTGGGGAATGGAACAAGTGTTTGTGTCCTAGAGTCAGAAATGATACCTCCCAAGATCAGAGAGTCTAGAAATACATCCAGATATTTTATTATGAGATTCACAAATTGTAATTTTAGACAAGAGGTCCTGAGGGGAGCTAGGGGTAATAGATTCCTTCCGTCCAGAGGAAGGTCCATCAGAATAATGTCAGACTTGTCCACAGAAACCTGGCAAACCAGAAAGGCCTGACAAGACATACTCAGGAGAAGAGATGTTTCTTCTCTGAATGAGAAGAACATGCAGCCATGAATATTTTATCCAGCAAGGCTAACTTTCAAAATGCATAGAGAGATAAAGAGCTTCTAAGACTGGAAATATTTTAAAAAAGTATGTGACCAACAAGAGGCCACTACAAAACATATTAAGGAGAGTTCTATAAAAGAAGAAAGAATCCAAGAATGACATAGAACAGAAATTTGCAGAGACAGTCTACAAAAACAAGGACTTCACAGGCAACATCATGTCAATAAAAATTTATCATTCAATAATCACTCTCAACGTGAATGACCTAGGTGCTCCTGTAAAATGGCAGAGTGTTGGAGACTGATAAAATAACAAGAATCATCCATATACTGTCTACAAGAGACACACTTGAACATAAAGATGCATCCAGACTGAAAGTGAAGGGATGGAGAAGCATCTTTCATGCCAATGGGCCTTAAAAGAAAGCTGGGGTAGCCATTATTTTATCAGATAAATAAGATTTTAAGCTAAAGACTGTAGTCAGAGTTGCTGAAGGACACTAAATCATTCTGAAAGGGTCTATCCACCAAGAAGATCTAATAATTGTAAATATTTATGCTCCCAACATGGGAGTAGCCAACTACATGAGCCAATTGTTAATCAAATAAGAGTCATATTGAAATGAATATAATAATAATAGGGGATCTTAAAACACCAGTCTCAGTAATATAAATATCAACTAAGCTCAAAATCAACAAAGAAACAAGAGCTTTGAATGACACATGAAACCAGATAGACAGCTTAGATATATACAGAACATTAGACCCTAAAAAATCAGACTACTCATTCTTCTCTAGAGCATATGGAGCTTTCTCCAGAATAGACCACATTCTGGGTCACAAAGGAAGGCTCATCCCATACCAAAATATTAAGATTATCCCTTGCATATTCTCAGACCACAATGCTTAGAAAATGATAGTCAACCACAGGGATGTTTGGAAGGAATACAAACACATGGAAGCTAAAGACCAGCCTGCTCAAGAATGTACATCATTCCAAAACCTATGGGATATGGCAAAGGCAGTCATAATGGGGGGGGGGCAAACAAACAAACAAACAAACAAACATAGCCATGCAAGTCTCACTCAAAATAAATAAATAAATAAATAAATAAATAAATACCAAATACACAAGCTCCCTTTACATCTTAAATAACTGGAAAATCAACAGCAAATTAAGCCAACCCCATGCACAAGAAAGGAAATAATCAAGACTAGAGCAGAGACCAATGAGTTAGAAACTAGAGATACAGTATAATACATCAACAAAACTAGAAGCTGGTTCATTTACTATAGCACCAAGAATCATAAGATACCTGGGAATAAACATAACCAAAGAAGTAAAGGATTTGTACTCAATGAACTACAGAACATTCATGAAAGAAATTGAAGAAGACACACAAAATATAAAAAGATTCTATAGTCATGGGTCAGTAGAATAAACACTATTAAAATGTCTACACTGCCTAGAGCAATCTATAATTTCAGTGCCATCCTTATCAAAATTCTACTGGCATTTTACAAAGTGCTGGAACAAACAATCCTAAAATTTATATGGAACCAGAAGAGACCCCGCATTGGTAAGAAAATTTTGAAAAACAAAACAAAACAAAACAAAACCTGGGGGCATCACGTTGCCTGATTTCATGCTTTACTTTAAAGATGTGGTCACCCAGATAGCATGGTACTGGCACAAAAACAGACACATTGACAGTGGAACAGAGTAGAGAACCAAGATATGGATCTTCCACTCTATGGTCAAAAAATCTTTGAAAAACAGGAAAAATATCTTTTGGAAAAAAAAGACAGTTTCTTCAATAAATGGAGCTGAAAATTAGACAGCTACATATAGAAGAATTAAACGTGAGCATTGTCTTACACCATACACAAAAATAAACTTGAAATGGATAAAAGACCTCAACATGAGGCAGAAATCTATCAAAATCCTAGAGGAGAACATAGGAAGTAAC
The DNA here is from genome assembly GCA_003697995.1 of Taxidea taxus jeffersonii. NCBI lineage: Eukaryota > Metazoa > Chordata > Mammalia > Carnivora > Mustelidae > Taxidea > Taxidea taxus. Next base: position 37,603 of record ML109225.1, read on the forward strand.
CTCTTTGACATCGGCCACATCAACTTCTTTCAAGACTTGTTTCCACAGGAAAAGGAAACAAATGCGAAAATGAACTTTTGGAACTTCATCAATATCAAAAACTCCTGCACAGCAAAGCAAACAGTCAATAAAACAAAGTGGCAACCCACATAATGGGAGAAGGTATCTATAAATGACAGTACAAGGGTTGATGTTTAAGTTCTATAAAGAGCTCCTCAAACTCAACATTCGAAAAACAGATATTCACATCAAAAAATGGGAAGAAGACCTGAACAGATGCTTCTTCAAAGAAGACATAAAAATGGCTAGCAGACACATGAGAAAATGTTCATCATCATTAGCCATCAGGGAGATTCAAATCAAAACTACACTGAGGCACCACCTTACTCTAGTTAGAATGCCCCAAATCAACAATACAGGGAAAAACAAGCATTGGAGAGGATGTGGAGAAAGGGGAATCCTCTTAAAATGTTGGTGGGAATGCAAGTTAGTGCAGCCACTTTGGAAAACAGTGTGGAGATTTCTTAAGAAATTAAAAATAGAGCTACCCAATTACCCTGCAATTGCACTACTGGGAATTACCCCAAAGATACATATGCAGTGAAAAGAAGGGCTATATGTACCCCAAAGTTCATAGCATCAATGGCCACAGTCGCTAAACTGTGGAAAGAGCCAAAGTGCCCTTCAACAGACAAATGGATAAAGAAGATATGGTCCATATATACTATGAAGTATTATAACTCCATCAGAGTGGATGAGCACCAAACTTTTGTATCAACATGGACAGGACTGGAGGAGATTATGCTGAGTGAAATAAGTCAAGCAGAGAAAGTCAATCATCATATGGTTTCAATTATTTGTGGACCATAAGGAGTAACATGGAGGACATTAGAGGAAGGAAAGGAAAAGTGAATGGGGGAAAATTGGAGGGGGATTCGAACCATGAGAGTCTGTGGACTCTGAGAAACAAACTGATGGGTTTTTTGGGGGGGTGGTCAGGGGATGGGTGAGCCTAGTAGTGGGTAATAAGGGTGGCACATATTGCATGGAACGCTGGGCTTGGTGCATAGACTATGAATCTTAGAAAACTGAAAAAAAATTAAATAAAATGATGAAATAAAATAATTAAATAAAATAAAGTAAAGATAAGTACTCAAAATATTTTTATCAGCAAAATCCAAAGATTCCAATTTCTCCATATTCTCACAATTCCTTATGATTAATAATATTGAGTATTAATTAGTATTTCATATACTAACGTGTCAGTTATATATCTCCTTTAGAAAAATACCTTTCCAGGGTGCCTGGGTGACTCAGTGGCTTAAAGCCTCTGCCTTCAGCTCAGGTCATGATCCCAGGTTCCTGGGATTGAGCCCTGCATTGGGATCTCTGCTGGGTAGGGAGCCTCCTTCCCCCTCTCTTTCTGCCTGCCTCCCTGCCTACTTGTGAACTCTCTCTGTCAAATAAGTTAATAAAAATCTTTAAAAAAAGAAGAAAAATACCTTTTCAATTATTTTACCCATTTTCAAATTGAGTTGTTTTGCTGACTTTTTAAAGTTTATTATGTGTTTTTTTTTTTACTTTATTTAAGCTTTATTTAAACATATGATGTAACCCCACCCCCCTATGTGTTTTTAATATAAAACTCATATTTGGTGTATGTTTTGCAAGTATTTTCTCCCACTCTATTGCCCACCACTAGGCTCACCCATCCCCTGACCACTCCCAAAAAAACCCATCAGTTTGTTTCTCAGAGTCCACAGACTCTCATGGTTTGCCTCCCCCTCTAGCTCCACCCCATTCACTTTTCCTTTCCTTCCTCTAATGTCCTCCATGTTACTCCTTATGTTCCACAAATAAGTGAAACCATATGATAATTTACTTTCTCTGTTCGATTTATTTCACTCAGCATAATCTCCTCCAGTCCTGTCCATGTAGTTTGTCTTTTAACTCACTAGAAAATGAACACTGGTGCGAAGAAATTTTAAAAGTCACGGTAGTTCAAATTATGTGAGTTTGTCCTTATGGCTTGTGCTTTTTATGTCCTATATAAGAGTTCCTTGGCAAATGAAACCTCATGAAAATTCGCCCGTATAACATCTATTTTTTATCACTAATAATTGTTTCATTGATATACATTTTATTTTAATTAAATTTATTTTTATTTAAACATATAATGTAACCCCACCACCCTCTACCAACGCCCCTCCCCCCCACCACCCTGTTTGTTTTATGACGTTAAGAGTCTCTTTTGGTTTGTCTTCCTCCCAATCCCATCTTGTTTCATTTATTCTTTTCCTACCCCCTTAGCCCCCACACCCATTGCATCTCCACTTCCTCATTTCAGGGAGATCATATGATAGTTGTCTTTCTCTGATTGACTTATTTCGCTAAGCATAATACCCTCTAGTTCCATCCATGTCGTCACAAATGGTAAGATTTCATTTCTTTTGATGGCTGCATAGTATTCCATTGTATATATATACCACTTCTTCTTTATCCATTCATCTGTTGATGGACATCTAGCTTCTTTCCATAACTTGGCTATTGTGGACATTGCTGCTATAAACATTCGGGTACACATGCCCCTTCGGATCACTACGTTTGTATCTTTAGGGTAAATACCCAGGAGTGCAATTGCTGGGTCATAAGGTAGCTCTATTTTCAATTTTTTGAGGAACCTCCATGCTGTTTTCCAGAGTGGTTGCACCAGCTTGCATTCCCACCAACAGTGTAGGAGGATTCCCCTTTCACCACATCCTCGCCAGCATCTGTCATTTCCTGACTTGTTCATTTCAGCCATTCTGACTGGTGTGAGGTGGTATTTCATTGTGGTTTTGATTTGTATTTCCCTGATGCCCAGTGATGTGGAGCACTTTTTCATGTGTCTATTGGCCATCTGGATGTCTTCTTTGCAGAAATGTCAGTTCATGTCATCTGCCCATTTCTTGATTGGATTATTTGTTCTTTGGGCGTTGAGTTTGCTAAGCTCTTTATAGATTTTGGATACTAGCCCTTTATCTGGTATGTCGTTTGCAAATATCTTCTCCCATTCTGTCAGTTGTCTTTTGGTTTTGTGGGATGTTTCCTTTGCTGTGCAAAAGCTTTTGATCTTGATGAAAACCCAAAAGGCTCCACTCCAAAACTGCTAGAGCTTGTACAGGAATTCAGTAAAGTGTCAGGATATAAAATCAATGCACAGAAATCAGTTGCATTTCTTTACACCAACAACAAGACAGAAGAAAGAGAAATTAAGGAGTCGATCTCATTTACAATTACACCCAAAACCATAAGATACCTAGGAATAAACCTAACCAAAAAGGCAAAGAATCTATACTCAGAAAACTATAAAGTACTCCTGAAAGAAACTGAGGAAGTCACAAAGAAATGTAAAAATGTGCCATGCTCATGGATTGAAAGAATAAACATTGTGAAAATGTCTATACTACCTAAAGCTATCTACACATTTAATGCAATGCCTATCAAAATCCAATCCAATATTTTTCCAAGAAATGGAACAAATAATCCTAAAATTTATATGGAACTAGAAAAAACCTCGAATAGCCAAAGGAATATTGAAAAAGAAAACCAAAGTTGTTGGCATCACAATTCCAGACTTCAAGCTCTCCTACAAAGCTGTAATCATCAAGACAGTATGGTACTGGCACAAAAACAGACACATAGATCAATGGTACAGAATAGAGAGCCCAGAAATAGACCCTCAACTCTATGGTCAACTAATCTTTGACAAAGCAGGAAAGAATACCCAATGGAAAAAGGACAGCCTTTTCAACAAATGGTTTTGGGAAAATTGGACAGCTGCATGCAGAAAAATGAAATTGGACCATTTCCTTACACCATACACGAAAATAGACTCAAAATGGATGAGGGATTTCAACGTGAGAAAGGAATCCATCAAAATCCTTGAGGACAACACAGGCAGCAACCTCTTCGACCTCAACCGCAGCAACTTCTTCCTAGGAACAACGCCAAAGGCAAGGGAAGCAAGGGAAAAAAATGAACTATTTTTTCATTGATACACTTTTAATAATTTTTAAAAAATATTTTATTTATTTATTTGGCAGACAGAGATGACAATCAGGCAGAGAGACAGGCAGAGAAAGAGGGAAAGCAGGCTCCCCGCCAACCAGAGAGCCCAATGCAGGGCTCAATTCCAGGACCCTGGGATCATGACCTGAGCCAAAAGCAGAGGCTTAATCCACTGAGTCACCGAGGTGTCCCTTGAGTAAATTTTTCTATAAGGTATAAGGCAGGGGTCCAAATGCATTCTTTTGCATGTGAAAATCCAGTCGTTCCAGAAATATTTGTTAAACAGACTGTTCTCTACCCATGGAATGGAGTTAGAATTCTTGTCACAATTCTATTTCCAGTAGCGGTATAGGTTACTTCTGGATTCTCCATTCTATATCATTGATATATCTGTATCTATATCTATATAGATATCTATATAGTTATACATTGATAATCTATACATCCGTATATATACACACATCTATAGATACTATAGATATATATCTCCATATAGATATCTATCTATATTTTTATATCAATGACATATCTATATAGTTATATCCATGAAGCAAAATTTATGATATATATTATATACATCATAGACAGATGGTAGATAGAAGATAGATAAATAAATCCTTATTCAATACCATATCGTTTTGATTAATGTAGCTTTGCAATATATTTTGATATGGGGAATTATGTCTCCTCCAAATTTATTCTTCAATTTTAAGACTTTTTTTTTTAAATTCAAGGGCTCTTCTGGTTGGTATAAATTTTAATACTAGCTTCCCCATTAAAACAATGTTTTTGGAGGGGATCCTGGGTGGCTCAGTTGTTGAGCACCTGCTTTTGGCTCACGTCATGATCTCAGCATCCTCAGATTGAACCCTCCTCAGCAGGGAGCCTGCTTCTCCCTCTCCCTCTGTCCTCTGGCCATACTTGCATTCTCACTCTCTCTCTATCTCAAATAAATAAAATCTTTGAAAAAAATCTTTAAAAAAAGAAAAATATTGTGCATATATACAATGAAATAATATACCTCCTTCAGAAAGGATGAATACCCAAATTTTGTGTCAAAATGGATGGGACTGGAGGAGATTATGCTGAGTGAAATGAGTCAGGCAGAGGAAATCGATTATAGTATGTTTTAACTTACTTGTGCAGTATAAGGAATAACATGGAGGACATTAGGAGAAGGAACAGAAAAGTGAATTGGGGTAAATTGGTGGGGGAGAGGAAGCATGAGAGACTGTGGACTCTGAGAAACAAACTGCAGGTGTTGGAGGGGAGGGGGCTCAGGGATGGGTGAGCCTGGTTGTGGGTTTTAAGGAGGGCATGTATTGCATGGTGCATTGGGTATGGTGCATAAACAATGAATCTTGGGACACTGAAAAATTAAAATAAAATTAAGATGTTAAAAATAATAATAATAGCAATAATAATAATAACAGAAAAATAAGTAACATGGCCAATGGAGAATTTAAAGCAATATCCGTAAGGATACTCACTTATCTTGAGAAAAGGATGAAGACCTCAGAGAGACCCTTACCACAGAGATAATAGAGTTATAAAGTTATCAATTAGAAATGAAGAATGCAATAGGTTATAGTGGAAACAGACTTGATGCAATGAAGAGAAGTCTGCAAGAAGCAGAGGAATGGATTAGTGACCTAGAAGACAAAAGTATGGGAAAATAATGAAGCTGAAGGCAGGGGAGAAAGTATTATGGAACATAAGAATAGACATAGGGAACTCAGTGACTATATCAAATGTAATAAAATGTAGTAACATTTATGTAAAAGGAGTCCCAGGGGAGAAAAGATAGATATAGGGCAGAACATTTATTTGAAGACAAAATAGCTGAAACAAGAGGCCAGGGCCAGAAGGCTTCCCAGGAGAATTCTACCAAATATTAAAAGAGTAATTAAGGGACGCCTGGGTGGCTCAGTTGGTTAAGGGGCTGCCTTCGGCTCAGGTCATAAAATCAGCGTCCTGGGATCAAGTCCCACATTAGGGTCCTTGCTCAGCAAGGAGCCTGCTTCTCCCTCTGCCTCTGCCTGCCACTCTGTCTGCCTGTGCTCACTCCTGCTCTCTCTCCAACAAACAAATAAATAAATAACATATTTTAAGAAGAGTAATTAATATATTTATGCCTGAAACTGTTCCAAATATAGAATGGAAGGAAAACTTCCAAACTCATTTTTTGAGGCCAACATGAGCTTCATCCCAAAACCAGACAAAGACCTCATCAAAAAGGAGAATTATAGAGCAATATCCCTGATGAACAAGGGTGTAAAAATTCTCACCAAAATTCTAGCCAATGGGATCCAATAGTATATTCAAAAAAATATTCACCATGACAAAGTGGGTTTCATTCCTGAGTTGCAGGGTTGGTTCAACATCCACAAATTAATCAATATGATACAATACAATAATAAAATTAAGATCAGGAAACATATGGTACTCTCAACAGATGCTAAGAAAGTATTTGGCAAAGTGCAGTATACGTTCTTGAACAATACTCTTCATAGTGTAGGGATAGAATATCATCAAAGCCATCTATGAAAAACCCGCAGCAAATATCATTCACAATGAGGAAAACTTAGAGATTCCCCCCCAAGCCTCAAGCACATGACAGGACTGTCCACTATCACCACTGCTATTCAACATAGTACTAGAAGTCCTAGCCTCAGGAAACAGACAGCAAAAAGAAATAAAAAGAATCCGGATTGGCAAAGAAAAAGTCAAAGTCTCACTCTTTGCAGATGATATGACACTTTGTGCAGAAATCCCAAAGGACTCCACTCTAAAAGTTCTAGAACTCACACAGGAATTCAGTAAAGTGTCAGGCTATGAAATCAATGCGAAGAAACCAGTTGCATTTCTCTACACCAGACAGAAAAAAGAGTAATTAAGGGGTTGATCCCATTTACAATTTCACCCCAAACCATGAGATAACTAGGCATAAATATAACCACAGAGTCAAAGAAACTTTACTGAGAAAACTGTAGAGTACTCATGAAAGAAATTGAGGAAGATACAAAGAAATGGAGAAAAAAAAATCTATACTCATGAATTCTAAGAACAAATATTGTTAAGATGTCTATGTTATGTAGAGCAATGTACACATTTAACATAATCCCTATCAAAATGCCATTAACTTTTTTCACAGAAATGGAAGAAATAATCCCAAAATTTATATGGAACCAGAAAAAGACTCTGAATAACCAGAAGAATGCTGAAAAAGTAAACCAAAGCTGGAAACATCACAATTCTAGGCTTCAAATTATATTACAAATCTGTGAGCATGAATAAAGTATGGCACTAACAACAACAACAACAACAACAAAAAAAAAAAACAGACATAGATCAATGGAACAAAATTTAGAGTCCAGAAATGGACCTTCAAGTCTATAGTCAACTAATATTTGACAAAGGAAGGAAGAATGTCCAGTGGAAAAGAAAAGACAGTCTCTTCAACAAATGGTGTTGGGAAAATTGGGCAGCCAAATGCAGAAGAATGAAACTGGACCATTTCCTTACACCACACACAAAAAGTACACTCAAAACGGGTGAAAGACCTAAATGCAAGACAGGAATCTATCAAAATCCTTGAGGAGAACACAGGCAGCAATCTCTGCCACAGCAACTTCTTCCTAGAAAACTCGCCAAAGGCAAGGGAAGCAAGGGCAAAACTGAACTATTGCAGCTTCATCAAGATGAAAAGCTTTTGTACAGCAAAGGAGACATTCAACAAAACCAAAAGACAACAGACAGGAAAGAAGAAGATATTTGTAAATGGCATATCAGATAATGTTCTCATATACAAAATCTATAAAGAACCTATCAAACTCAACACCCAAAGAACAAAGAGTCCAATCAAGAAATGGGCAGAAGACATGAACAGATATTTCTGCAAAGAAGACACCCAAATAGCCAACAGACACATGAAAAAGTGCTCAACATCACTTGGCATCAGGGAAATACAAATCAAAACCACAGTGCGAAACCACTTCACACCAGTCAGAATGGCTAAAATTAACCAGTCAGGAAACAACAGGTGTTGGTGAGGATGTGGAGAAAGGGGAACCCTCCTACACTTTGTAGGGAAAGCTAGCTGGTACAGCCACTCTGGAAAACAGTATGGAGTTTTCTCAAAAAGTTGAAAATAGAGATACCCTACCACCCAGCAGTTGCACTACTGGGTTTGACCCTAACGAAAGAAATGTAGTTATCTTAAGGAGAACATGCACCTGAATGTTTATAGAAGAAATGTATACAATAACCAAACTATGGAAAGAGCCTAGATGCCCAACAGCAAATGAATGGGAAAAAAAATATGTGGTGTATATCTACAATGGAATAGTATGCAGCCATAAAAAATCTTGAATATTGCCATTTGCAATGATGTGGATGAACTAGAGGGTAATATACTAAGTGAAATAAGTCAATCAGAGAAAGACAATCATATGATCATACTGATATGAGGAATTTGAGAAAGAAGACAAGATCATAGAGACAGGGAGATAAAAATGAAACAAGATGAAACGAGAGAGGGAAAAAAATGTGAGAGATGTCAGGAGACAAACTGAGGGTTTCTGGTGGGGTGGGGGGTGAGAGGGATAGTGTAGCTGGGCGATAGGCATTGGGGACTGTATGTGCTATGCTGAGTTCTGTGAATTGTGTAAGACTGATGAATCACAGACCTAAACCCCTAAAACAAATAATACATGGTATGTTAATAAAAAAATTAAAAAGAAGGAATCTCTAGAAATAATTAAAAATGAGTTATACAGGGGGGAGGAGTCAAGATGGCGGAGAAGTAGCAGGCTGAGACGACATCAGACAGCAGGAGATCAGTTAGATAGCCTATCAAACCATTCCGAACACCTAAGAATCCAATAGGAGATCAAAGAGAAGAAAAACAACAATTCTAGAAGCAGAAAATCAACCACTTTCTAAAAGGTAGGACCAGCGGAGAAGTGAATCCAACACGACGGGAAGATAGACCCCAGGGGGAGGGGCCGGCTCCCGGCAAGCAGCAGAGCAGAAAATCAGGACTTTTAAAAGTCTGCTCCACAGAGGGACATCACTCCAGAGGCTAAACTGGGGTGAAGACCTCACGGGGACAACGTGGACTCAGGTCCCGCGGGGTCACAGAAGGAGTAGGGGTGTCTGAGTGTCGCAGAGCTCACAGGTATTAGAGCGGGGAAGCCGGCTGTGGAGACAGAGCCGAGGTTTCCTAGTGGCCTATGACACGGACCGGTGCTCTGTGGCACCGGCCGGTGCTCTGTGCGAGGGGTCCCCACAAGATCCGGGGAGACTCCAACCCGGGAGAGCTCAGGGATCTACGGGGTTCGGAGACTCCAGGTGGGACTCTGCCAGAGACAGAGACGCTTGGTCACAGGCTGGGTGAGCTCGGAGCGCTCCCAGAAGCCACTGAGACTGGACTGCTTAAGCACAATGTTCTCTGAGCGCGGTCTCCGGGCGCGCGCGGTCTCCGAGCACAAACGGGGGCTGGGGAGACCTGAGGGATTAAACGCTTTTCTATGAAGGCGCACTGAAGACTGGGGCCCCTAGCTCTCCGCACCTCAGAACCGGAGATTGGGAGGCCGCCATTGTCATTCCCGTCCTCAGGAACGCTACAGAAAGGGTTCAGGGAACGAACAAAAGCTCCCAAAAGCGAACCTGAGAGGATTACTTAGCCCGGCCCCTGGTAAGGGCCCTGCAATTCCGCCTGGGGCAAAGACACTTGAGAATCACTACAACAGGCCCCTCCCCCAGAAGATCAAAGAAATCCAGCCAAGACCAAGTTCACTTAACAAGAAGTAGAGCGGATTCTTATCTGGACAAAATGACAAGGCAGAAAAACTCACCACAAAAAAAAAAAGAGCAGGAGACAGGACCAAAGGCTAGGGACCTAATCAATACAGACATTGGTAATATGTCAGATCTGGAATTCAGGATGACGATTCTCAAGGTTCTAGCCGGGCTCGAAAAAGGCATGGAAGATATTAGAGAAACCCTGTCAGGAGAAATAAAAGCTCTTTCTGGATAAATAAAAGAACTAAAGTCTAATCAAGTTGAAATAAAATATATATATATATATTAACGAGGTGCAATAAAAAATGGAGGCTCTTACTGCTAGGATAAATGAGGCAGAAGACAGAATTAGTGATATAGAAGACCAAATGACAGAGAATAAAGAAGCTGAGCAAAAGAGAGACAAATAACTACTGGACCACGAAGGGAGAATTTGAGAGATAAGTGATGCCATAAGATGAAACAACATTAGAATAATTGGGATTCCAGAAGAAGAAGAAAGGGAAATAGGAGCAGAAGGTATACTGGAGAGGATTATTGTAGAGAATTCCCCTAATATAGCAAGGGGAACAAGCATCAAAATCCAGGAGGTGCAAAGAACACCCCTCAAAATCAATAGGAATCCGCTCAAACCCTGCCATCTAATCGTAAAATTTACAAGTCTTAGCAACAAAGAGAAAATCCTGAAAGCAGCACGGGACAAGAAGTCTGTAACGTACAATGGTAAAAATATTAGATTGGCAGGAGACTTATCCACAGAGACCTGGCAGGCCAGAAAGAACTGGCATGATATATTCAGAGCACTAAACGAGAAAAACATGCAGCCAAGAATACTTTATCCAGCTAGGTTATCATTGAAAATAGAAGGAGAGATTAAAAGCTTCCAGGACAAACAAAAACTGAAAGAGTTTGTAAACACCAAACCAGCTCTACAGGAAATATTGAAAGGGGTCCTCTAAGTAAAGAGAGACCCTAAAAAGTATTACCAGAAAGGAACAGAGACATTATACAGTAACAATCACCATACAGGCAATATAATGGCACTAAATTCATATCTCTCAATAGTTACCCTGAATGAAAATGGGGTAAATGCCCCAATCAAAAGACATAGGGCTTCAGAATGGATAAAAAAACAAAACCCATCAATATGTTGCCTACAAGAAACTCATTTTAGACCTGAAGACACCTCCAGATTGAAAGGGAGGGGGTGGAAAACAATTTACCATGCTCATGGACATCAGAAGAAAGCTGGGGTGGCAATCCTCATACCAGATCAATTAGATTTTAAGCCAAAGACTATAATAAGAGATGAGGAAGGACACTTCATCATTCTCAAAGGGTCTGTCCAACAAGAAGATCTAACAATTTTAAATATCTATGCCCCTAACATGGGAACAGCCAACTATATAAACCAATTAATAACAAAATCAAAGAAACACACTGACAAGAATACAATAATAGTAGGAGACATTAACACACTGCTCACTGAAATGGACAGATCATCCAAGCAAAAGATCAACAAGGAAATAAAGGTCTTAAATGACACACTGGATGAGATGGACATCACAGATATATTCAGAACATTCTAGCCCAAAACAACAGAATACACATTCTTCTCTAGTGCCCATGGAACATTCTCCAGAATAGATCACATCCTGGGTCATAAATCAGGTCTCAACTGGTATCAAAAAATTGGGATCATTCCCTGCATATTTTCAGACCACAATGCTCTGAAGCTAGACCTCAATCATAAGAGGAAATTTGGAAAGAGTACAAATACATGGAGACTCAACAGCATCCTTCTAAAAAATGAATGGGTCAACCAGGAAATTAAAGAAGAATTGAAAAAAAAAAACCATGGAAACAAATTATAATGAAAACACAACAGTCCAAACTCTGTGGGACACAACAAAGGCAGTCCTGAGAGGAAAATATTTAGCGATACAAGCCTATCTCAAGAAACAGGAAAGGTCTCAAATACACAACCTAACCCTACACCTTAAGGAAGTCGAGAGAGAACAACAAAGAAAGCCTAAACCCAGCAGGAAAAGAGAAATAATAAAG
>ML109226.1:0-13515 GCA_003697995.1 Taxidea taxus jeffersonii
TAAGTCAAGTTACAACATTATTGAGGGAAATGCTGACCATAAGTCTGGTTAAGCTTATTATATTGGATTTTCCTTGAACTTTTTTCAGATAAAGAAGTTATGGTTGTTTTTTTATTATGCATGACGTTGACATAGTGAAAATCAGTCCAAACACATATAACGCTTAGAAATATTTTTGTATCACTTGGGAGATAAAACTTACAAGATAGATACAAAAACAGTTTTATCTTATGACTTTCAAACTGATGTTATCAGCTGATGACGGAGCAAGACTGGCTGACGTATGCTAAAACATTTAGAATAATTCTGTTGGAGAGAGCTATCAGCTCTGTTCAATTGACTCAGAAAGGAAGAATGTGATGGTAAATAAAATTCTAGTTATTCTCTCATTTCAGTCAATTTTCAAGAGTACATTTCAGAGAGATACATGTTTATAACATTTATTACCTACAAAAATTCAGCAGAAATTACTAGGTTTGCATAAATGGCAGAAAGCTCACTTTATTGTAGCCGTCTCTTATTCTATATGGAGGAGGAAGTCTGAATTTGCATAATGCCAAAAGTAGTGTTGCAAATACAATAATATAGAAGTTTTCAAATTCCACCAAAATATTACTGTTACTAATGTATTATTCTGTTAATGCCATTAACTGTTATTAATCTATTATTAATGTGTCCACTGGCAGATGATAGAAAGCATTCTAGCTATTTTAAGGAAAAGCAATGTTTATAACATTATTGGAAGAATCATAGGAGGAAGTTACAGGCTGAATTTCCAGAAAGAATTCCCAGAACAATCCTGGGAATTGGGCTAGCCAGAAAATGACACACTCAGAAAGCTGGACAGTGAAGAAGCCACTGTCATGTGTATTGGCTCCAGATTACCACAGTTTAGCTGAACTCCCAGAATAAGTTTGTAGCTATCAAAGATACTGACAACCGCTAGATGAAGGAAACTGCTGTCTTTCACACTGGAGTATCCCTTCTACTTCAGAGACCATGCAAGGGTACTGGTTCAACAGAGTGTGAAACAAGTATAGATCTCTACTGTGGGTTTTTTGAGGGAACATACTTTTCATTTTCACAACCTCTGATAGACAGGGATATCCTAGAAAGAGGATGGAATACGTGTATAGTGAACCAATCTACTGCATATGTGACATTGAAAATTAAATCCACATTACTAATAATGAACACATAGAAGCATGTGAGATGGTCATGAAACATTCAATTTTGATTAAGAAAAAATATGGTTTCATTTTTAATTTGGTAGATTTTTTGTATTATAATTGTTTCATCAGAATAAATTATTGTAAAACTTTTTAAACAATGATTGTCAATGTTTACTGTATAAGCTGTAGATTATTAATTGCACATTATCACCCGTGTGATATCACATGTACTGACAAAGTTGGTAGCAAATTTTATTACAAAAATGTGATTTTTTTTTTTCAGATAGACAACTCTTTTTCGGAAGTAGCAGTTAGCTAAAATATATGATTATCTGGAAATAGTAATCCTTATTATTATTGCAACTAAATTTTGTTAAGATTTATCATAAGTTGAAGATGATATTTCTTAGCAGGAGCTCAAATTGTAATTATAGCATCACTTCTTCTAAATGAGTTTGCATTTTTGAAACACAATTCAATGTCCCATCAGGATATAAATCTAAGATTATGGGAAGTTTTTCAGGTAGAATATAATTTTAGAATGCAAAAATCCATTTGGATAGTCACTCAGGAAAGATCAAATGATCAGATGACATAGATTTCTGGATCTCAATACAAAGCCATTTATTGTTAGAGTTTCTGTGATGAAAATAACGAGTAAATATATCTGTAAATTTGAATAGTTCTAGGTTGATGGGGAGAATTTACTGTTTACTGAGACTGATATTGATACTGGTATTTTCTCTATCATATGTTTCTAAATATCTGAGTAACATAACAAAAGATCTTGCATGTCTTGATTTCATTACCAAAATCAAGACTCAGATGCAAATGTTTGTAATTTACTAAAATAAACAGATTTTCAATATTTGCATGACTACATGCAGCTGGCCCAACAGGACAATGCGTAGTAAGGGCTTAGCAGTTCAAATGAATATAAGCCAACAGTGTGATGAGGGTGGTCAAAATGCCAAAGCTGTCACTGGCTGAATCCATGCAAGAACAGTACATACCAAGATGACCCCTTGGTGACCCAAAGTTGGCTTGTTTCCAACTCCAACAGATTGTTAGAAGCCTTCTCTAACCTCTCCCTAACATATATACACCAGCACCAAAACAACCACAGTGAGAGCTTAGGGAAAAATGAAGCCAAGGTAAATGACATAAGATTCTACATCTTCAGATTTCACAGTTCCCATGATTCTGGCTTTACCACTTTTATTTTAAGATTTACTGTTTTTGGAAGTCTGGATGGCTCAATCGGTTAAATAGCTACCTTCAGCTCAGGTCATGGTCTCAGGGTACTGGGATTGAGCCCCAAATCAGGCTCTCTGCCCAGCAAGGAGCCTGCTTCTCCCTCTCCCTCTGCTGCTCCCTCTACTTGTGTTCTTTCTCTCTGTGTTAAAAAAATAAATAAAATCTTAGAAGAAAAAAAAAAGATTGACTGGTTTTGGAACTGCCCAATCTTATGGCTTGATGAGTTGGACAGAATCTAACTCATGATGGCAGTTTTTCATTTGATATAACACCAAAAACTTTGCACAGTGGCAGTATCGTAGCCAGTGAGGTTTATCCGAGGCGCGATTATTGCTAATTGATATACCACCAAAAAGTACCCCATTATCACCAGGGCATAGAGACATAGCTAACATTCTACTTGGGTTTCTCGAAAGCATTATATTTTTTTTAAAAAAGCATTATATGACGCATTATATTTAAAAAAAATAGATTGCTGTTACCCGAGTATGTAATGAGATGTGGCTCTCAGTAGCCAATGGAACTCAAAGAAAACTTACCCGGGCAACATTTATTTCTGAGCAAAGGTAAAGAATCTCAAAGAAACATGACTCAAAGTAGGTTAACAAAACAGTTGACCTAGTAACCTCAGCAACACATGGATGGTAATTGAAGCCATGTGATTGGATAGACTTAGCCTGAGGGAGTATGTAAAATAAGAAAAGAGAGGGCCAACTAATAGCATAGTTTGAACAGAAGGAAAGAATAAGAACCTGAGGAAGACTGAAGACAAAAAAGTACAGTAAAACACCAGGGGAATGTGGTCTCAAAAAAATAAGAAGGGATTATTTTAAGAAGGAATACTTATGATTTCAAAAACCCTAGACAGATATTAAGGGATAAGAATGTATATAATGATGATTAACTATGTGAATGTACATTAGGCTATTTGGTCTGGTGGGATGATAATAATTTGAAGAGTGGTTTCGAGATATGAGATTTGAGACCACATTAAATGCTAATGGGAAAATACTAAAATAGAGAACTTTGTTGAAAGTAGCAAATGAGAAGGGTAGCAAATGAGAGTTTCCACTCTGTTTCTAGGTAAAATATTAATGTATAGAAAATTTCTTTTTTTATTCACATTTAAGTAGAACTTAGAAGTCTATTCTTACAGAATGTTGTAGGAAGGACTTCTGCATTTGAATGGAGATCAGATTAAATGTCTTTCTGTAAATCTTCTCCCAAACCCAATACTCTTTATTTTTATGATCACTGAAGTAATTATATTTTTCTATTTGTTTAGTTGACTTGATTGAGCTACTTGAATGATAAATTGTATTCTTATGAACAGTAGGCAAATGATTTCTAGCTCTGGCAAGATGATGCATTAAGATGATTTGGTATTTTTCAATTCAATTGACTGGAGATGTTTGTTGAAAGTGAATATGCAAATATACTAAATTCTCTAATACTGACCCCGAGTTATGTACACATATGATTTCATATGTGATTCATATCATATCATTTAGCATTGGCACATACCTTAGCAGATATTGTTAGTAGTAATGATACTATGATTTATCAAATGTCTCCAGTTGATAAAATGCATTTTCAAGTGCTTTTCTTATTTAATTCTTACAGTAACTGAATTATTTCTAACTTACGTCCAATTCCTATGAAATTAATATATCTCATCTTCTTGCATGTTAAAGAACATATATTTACTCTAATTAAAATGCTTTTAAACTGCCTTTTCATCATTATTGTTTCCATTATTTAATTAATTTACTTATTTTTTACTACTAGTAAGCTATTCATATTTTAACCAAACTCTGTATACATCGGAGAATAAATAATCTTAATACTGCCAAATCTAGTGGGTCTCTAGACATTGGAAAGCAGTTATTTGCAAAGTAGATTTACTGTATTTGAGATACATAAACTGCTGAATAAAAGAACCATGGGCTATATTTTGTTTACTAGTACGTTCTCATGTGCCTCATATATATTTTTTTGAGTTTTTATTTTTAAATAATCTTTACACCCAATGTGGGGCTTGAACCCACAACCTAAAGATCAAGAATTGCATGCTCCACTGACCGAGACAGTCAGGTATCCCGCATCAGCCTTATATTCTAACTAAATAAATATCACAAATTTTTAAAGCATTATCTTAGTTCAGTGATATGCAAAGAGTCCAAAATATAAACCCCCCTTTTAGTTATTTTCTGAATTATTTTCACTGGTCCATTGTTCAAAATGGTTCAGTATTCTTGTGCCTACAATTCCTGTTGAATTATTAATGCTGCTGTTTTAATTCAAGTTAAATAATGCTAATGCCCTAAAATGTGATTCCAAGAAATTGACAGTCTGGCTGAACTATTTGCCTTTTTATTCCTAATGTCATTTTTTAAAAATTTTTTAAATATTTTATTTTATTTTATTTACTTGGCAGAGAGAGGTCACAAGTAGGCAGAGAGGCAGGCAGAGAGAGAGGAGGAAGCAGGCTCCCTGCCGAGCAGAGAACCTGACAGGATCCCAGGACCCTGAGATCATGACCTGAGCCGAAGGCAGAGGCTTTAACCCGCTGAGCCACCCAGGCGCCCCTCCTAATGCCATTTTTATTTATTAGTTCTTCATCACCAATCAGACTTCCTTTTGGGTTTCTCAGACTGTTGTCAAACTGAGGCAGTGACTCAACTCTCTGCCCCCCAAAGTAAATACTCTTGGGTTATTGTCTGTCATAATGCATATATGGTTGCACACACGTGTGCAAACACACATGCGCGTACACACACACACACACACACACACACGCCAAAACAAAGTTTTTAGAATTGGAAGTTTTTGTGATAGCTGGGAAGAGGGGAAAAGGCAGATGTTTACAGTATACTTCTAAATCGATTTTAAATATTTAATAATAGTTGAGGAATTATATATTCTTAGTCTTATTCTTAAGAAAATACATAATCTGTTAATTATATGAAAATTCAGTGGGTACAGATACAGGGATATGCTGAGGAACTTAGGCAAAACCCAAGGTAATCATACTCACTTTTAAAAAATCCAAGTGAAAACACAAATCATTTCTAATATGCTTCACCTAACTAAATCATGGAACTGATTGATTGATTGATTGATTGAGTATAGCTGACATATGATGTTACATTAGTTTCAGGTATACAACATAGTGATTCAACAACTGTGTTTTGCTATGCTCACTACAATTATAGCTACCATCTGTCACCACTCAAAGCTGTTATACCTTTGACTATATTCCCTATGTTGTACCTCTTATTCCTGTGACTTATTTATTCCATAACTGGAATTTTCCCTGTGTTATTTAATCTGTACATCAAAAAGTCCTTATGTAATGGCTAAATACCTAGGGATACCAATACTGAGAAATTCATCAAAGATTCATATGCCACGGGGCCACTGCCTTCATGGGCAACTTTCATGGGTAACAAGGATAGCCAAGAGTTTAGGAGGTATGTTAATATTTTTATCCTTAACTCATTTATCACAAATTCTTTTAACATATGCTATTGCTCAACACTTCTATAGTTTCTAATAGGAAAAATGTGATCTGAAGGGGATAAAGAGAAGAGACAAGGACATACATGAGACATGGCCTGGGGAGAAAAATCGCAGATTTTTCTAATGTTTTGAAATCTGCTTTTTCTGATTCTTGAGCATAAGGGCCTATTTTTAATAATGTTTTGAAATCTGCTTCTTCTGATTCTTGAGCATAAGGGCCTAATAACAGAAAATGCCTTATTTTTTATAACTCAATTGCAAACTACAATTTTCAACCTTATTTCCAATTGTACACCCATCATGCATTCGTAACTACAGGAGATATATTGTCTTTTAAGAATAGGTTGGAAATTTTATAGCTTAGCTATTCAAACCCTGAGCAATCTAGAATTGACTTTAAGTGAGGTCTATGTGGGTAATTGTGTCTTTTGGTGTACATCAAATGGACCCCTGGGCAGTTTTTAAAAGTTAGGCATGTCCACAACTACCATGATTATTTTCATTAGGGAACCCCAAGGGGTCTGTTCTAAATCTCTAAATTTTCTTAGAATTTCCAAGAGCAATTTCCCTCAGAGCCTCCAAAACTAAATTATAACATACTGGATTATCAAATCCACACAGTGGTAAGTTCCCTACCAAACTGTGCTTGGTAATTAGGCATTGAAATATATCTATATTTCTTAGTTTAAATGAGTCATTAAAATTTTATGATTATATATTTAAAATATGTTCATTAAATGGATTTCTTGAACATGTCAGAGAAATGAATCATTTTTCTTTTATTTAATGATGCTTAAAATAACAATATCCAGTAAACTGCAGAAAGTGTTGAAATGATTGTATTCATATTCACATTTATTTTTTGTTTAGAGTCAGTGCATTTAGATGTGACTTCTCCATGTTAATGCAACTTCCTTGTTCATGAGATAACATGGCCCAAGGTGAAGATCTGGAGTTAGAGAGAAATAATCTAAAATTTGCCCAGGTTCTATAGAGGGATATCTTCAGGTGAGCTATATATCATATCTGAACTTCAGTTTTCTCACCTGTAAAATGAAAATAATATGTATACTTACTGGGACAGTTTCTGGTAAACAAGGATGATTGTACAACTTGACAGCCACATAATTAGTGTGCAATAACACAGTATTACATAAATAGTGGATGGCATTGTCTATAATCCTCTTTTCTTAAATCATTTTACATTATCTGATTATATTGATAGAACTAATGCAGTTTATTACATTTTCCTTTGTCAGATTTAATAATTACAACTAGCTGGGGTGAGCTTACACCCTTGCTTCCCCCTTCGCTCTGAGAAACAAAACAAGGTATTTTAGGAATCAATATAATTGGCATCCAGATTCTTTGGAGAATAATCTAGTTTTCCAAGCTTGTTTATGTTCCTTCAGAAACCTGCTTTCCCCAAAAGTCCTTTACATTGCATCTTGTGCTTTAAAATTTGACTCTTCCGTCTCTTGTAGGTATAGTAGAAATATGACTCAAATATATCATTTCTTGTACCTTATAGTGATGTTAGTCACTGTCTCGCCTCTGTTACTTTATAAGTACATGTTATTGTTCAGTACATCCAGGTTTTTTTTGTCTCATGCTGTCATTATTAAACCATCTCTAAAATTCCTGAAATGTATATTCACTATCCCCCGAATTTTGGATCTCCGTTCTACATTGCCCAAAGGTTATTGACAATGATACAGATCCTCCTGACTTAATGCTTCGATAAACTCATCATAAGTTGAAAGTATCATAAGTTGAAAATATATTTAATACACCTAACCTATCGAGTATCAGAGCTTAGCCTGGCTTACCTTCCGTGCGCTCAAAACACTTAACGTTAATTTACCATTGGGCAAGTCATCTAACATAAAGCCTATTTTATAGTAATGTGCCGAATATCTCATGTAATTGATGAAATACTTTACTGAACATGAAAAACAGAATAGTTATGTGGATATAGAAGGCTGTAAGTGTTTTGGTTGTTTATCCTTGTGATCACATGGCCAACTAGGAGTTGCAACTGCCCAGCATCATATCACTGGCCACAGAGAAGATCCAAATTCGAAATTTGAAGTATGGTCTCTACTAAATGCATATGGATTTTGCACCATCATATAGTCAAGAAATTGTATGTTGAACCACTGTAAGTCAGGGAATGTAGTGTATTTTACTAGCCCAGAAAATTGCATCCTCGTTTCCTATAGTGTTGTACACTTTAAGATTGTGCTCCCTTGTTATTTCCAAGTGCATTTTTAAAGGGTATATATGATTTTAATTATTCTCTAACTCCCATCAATTCAGAAACAGAATTTCCACAGATGATTATGGAGTTACCGTCTGCAACACTGCTGACAGGGGACTGTTAAATGGAGTCACAGAGGAATTGGCAAGTGAAATGACTGCACACAAGCCATTACTTTTTAAATTTAGACACCAAATCAGAAAATGTTCGTCATGCCAAAAGGGCTTAAAAAAAAAAAAAAAAAAAAGAAAGAAAAAAGAAAAAAACCCAGGCCTACTAGCAGCCCCGTGTGAAGTATAATTGCTGATTGTGACAGATCAATAGCATCCAATTTAGAAAGACTATAGACTTCCATAACTGTAATTTTGTAAAGCATTTTTGATGAAAGCAAAATATTTGCAGCAATTAATGAATTAAAACTCAAAAGATCAGAAAAGCAGAAATTAATACGGCACAAGTCATCTGGGTCAGAAACGAGAAACAAATTTATCTGACTTAAATACACACCGCAGAAAAGATCCAGCCTGGAGCAGAGCTAGAGAGCGCTGGAGACATGTTCACGACAGCACTCCTTTGATTAGCTTGTTATATCTCATAAGTAAAGCTCAGGAACTATTTAAAGCTTAGAAATAGCGTAGCAAGTATTTTGCACATTTTGATGCAAATAATTTTCTTGGAAACGTCTCATTTTTCTGTCTCTTCCTTTGGTTCATCATGCATTCTACACTTTACTGCTTCTGCTGGTTATTTAACACATTCTAGGCTTAAGAGTGTTGACTATTTCATGGGTCTTCTTTAAAGGTCAAAAATCTTGGATATGCACACTTCCTTTTCAAAAGATGTCACAAAACCTCTCTTCATATCTATAAATTCTCCAGTTGTTATCTTTATTCTGCAAAACCTATGATTCTCCCAACCAACCTAAAAGTAAATAGATTTGGAGGAAGACTGAGACTCAGAGATTTGTGTTCTGTGTAACACTGAAATGCAGTTTGTAGGAGTGTGCCCAAAGTGTGGAATGTTTCTTATTAATTCAAGCATGGGCTGAAGGATTAGAAAGCCTTCTAGGTGGGGAATAGGGAAAAGTTATTAAAGCTTGCTAAGATTTTAAATTTTAAAGTTATTCTGCTTACTTTTCCTTTATGGCTAAAAATGAGATGAGAGTTAATAATATTCAGTGATGATACAAAAGAAATAATCTAAACATATTTTAATTTTTAAAAATGCAGGACACCTTAGGATTGGTTGAAAGCATTTAAAATTACTATCATAATAGAGAAAGTTCCAAAAGTCTTTACAATTTTAAGTGAGAAGTAGAAAGGCTATAATCAAGACTTTTAATATTTATTTATATCACTGGAGCCAAGATTAAATTTTCTTATACTCTGTATCATTTCAATTTGTACCATAAGATTTGAGGTAGAAAGATAATGCTATATTCCTTCAGCAGTTACACATCTCAGAGATATGATCAATCTATACTAAAATATTTAAGAACTAATAAAGCCTTTCTTATTTAAATAACTGTGGGTCTTTTTTAAGATATATTTATTTATTTGAGAAAGAGAGAGAGAAAGTGCACACACACAAAGGGACAGAGGGAGAGGGACAAGGAGAGAACCAGACTCCCCAGTGAGTGTGGAGCCCAACATGGGCTCCACCCCAGGACCCATGAGCTCATGATGTGAGCCAAAATCAAGAGTTGGACACTTCACTGACTGAGCCACCCAGCACCTCTAGATAAATGTGTTTTGATCAAGAATGGTTTTCATCAAAACAAGCTCTAGATAGGGTACAAAGAGTCTGGCTCTTGTCTTTGTTTCCCACCAGACCTTAAGAATTTCTGGATACACAGCAAAATACTATTTATTGAACAGATAGCTACAATTGAATACAGTGGCCTTTACAAAAATATGCGAGTACATGTAGAGGCAGCCATGTGTGCATAGCATAATTAGTACACAATTAGATTTCAATGTGTTCCCTAAGTGGCTAACCTCAAGTTAAATTATATAATTGTCAAAGATCATGCCAATAAAAGCAACCACTATGAGACAAAGAGGCTCAATTCCTAGTGCCTTAAGTATCATAATTCTAAGCCCACTGTCCTGTGAGTGTATATCAGATACTTGCTTTAGTCTATCTCTCTAGATACATACTTATCATACAATATTTAATAGTAGTCATTTGTCTGGCTATCTGTTTCTCACCACGGCCCCAGATTATCTCTTATCAATGAATTATGTGACTTTATATAACATCTTTCTTTCAAAAATTTTCATGAATAATTCCTGATACTGAGTTGAAGGGAAAGCTTCTCAAACTGAAATTAGATAATAAAGGCTGATGAATGGTAATGTGTCAAGTAGAGATAATAATGCTAGAAATGTAGGAATAATCCCACATGCCAGTGGCAGTGTTTTATAATATCATTTTTTAAAAAATTTCAGCTCTATATGAAAAAACATACTTAATCATTTCAATTTACCTTTGGGACAGCACATATAGTTAGGAGTACATGCATGTCAATTTCTGCTATTCATATTTTTAATTTTAAAATGATGGGTATTTTGTGTAAGTCACACTAGGATACAAATTACAAGTCCCTCATTTTCATTTTAATATTTAATAAATGTCCGTAGCAACTAAACTTTTCTGTTAAAAGCATCCTTTTACAATGTCATCTCTATAAGAACAAAGAAAATTCAGTCATAGAAAACTAAAAGTCAGGGTATGATCATATATTCCATTTATCCCCAAATGCTGATCCATGGAAGCTAACTGATTAAATATATCTCACCAGGGCAGCTTACTAAAAATATGAAGTTCCTTGACCCACTCTGAGACACCATTTTTCCTAAATTTTAATAGGATGCTAAGACCTTGGAACTCAGGATGTGGCCCTGGGTATGTGGTGTGGATGTCACTTCAAAACTTGTAAGAAATCAGAAACTCAGCCCCAACCCCCTCCACTTTTAAAAATCCCCAGGTAATTCATACACACATGAATGTCTGAGAAACAGTGGTTTAGGATGCTGGGTGGAAGGTGTCTTGTTTTTTTGTTTTGCTTTGTTTTCAAAACATCCAGTTATGTTTACTCATAACTGCCAAAACTTGGAAACAAAAAAGACATCTTAGTAGGTAAGTTGGTAAGTAAACTGGGTTACATCCAGACAATGGAGTATTATCCAGTACTAAAAAAAAAAAAAAAGGAAAGAAAAGAAAAATGAACTATAATCCAATGGAAAGACATAGAGAAATCTTAAAAGCATATTACTAAATGAAAGAAGCCAATCTGAAAAGGCTATGTACAGTATGATTCCAGCTATATGACATTCTGGAAAAGACAGAACTATGGAGACAATAAAAAGATCAGTTGTTGTTAGGGGTGAGGGCGAAGAGGGAAAGAAGAATAGGCAGAGCACAGAGAAGTTTTAAGAGAGTGATTGATAATAAGGGAGATGTGTCATTATACATTTGTTCAGTCCCATAGAATGCACAACACCAAGAATGGAACCTAATGTAGTCTATGGACTTTGAATGATGATGATGTGTCAGAGCATGTTCATCCTTAATTAAAGAAAAAAAATAATGCCACTCTGGTAAGTGATGTTGATAATGAGGGAAGCTATGTTTGTATGGAGGGATGGGGTATATGGGAAATCTATGTACCTTACTTGCAGTTTTTTTGTATACCTAAGACGCCTTTACAATTTTTTTTTTAAATACCCAAATGATGTAAGACTTCAGAACTGAGTTAATTCAATTTCTCAAAGTGTTTTCTGATCTTCAAAGATGGGAATATTAGATGACATCATTTTTCATAGACCAGTTGAATTCAGGGGAGGAAAGGATTAAAAGCAGTATAACTGGAAGTTGTTTTTGTGCTCTTATTTTCTTTATCAATGCCTTATTCTCAAAGATCCTTCCAGAATGTGAATTAAGACCAAGCCAACTGAGAGCACAGACATTCCAGGATGAATGGACAGAGTATCAGGCAATTTTTGCAAAAGAACATGCCCCAGAAATCAACCACCATAGATGGCAACTACAGCTAATTTTGAGAAAATCATACATAAGGATGGAATTTAAGACTTCTGAGGGAAAAAAAACCCTGTTGTCCCTGAGTCACTTAGGAAAATAGACTGTGCCCTCAATGTGTTGAGAGTTATTCTGGACAATAAAATTAATTCAAATGACTTAAGATCTGGGGCAGCTGAGTTCATTTAGTAAGTGCAAAGCTTGCATATGGAGAATAATCCATTGTGATGGAATAATACCAGGTCACCTTTTCTGGGGTAATATTATTTATATATTAAATCACTCAATCATCACTATGCTTACTGCATATTTACTTATGGAATTAAAGATCTCATTTGAACCTGACAGGCTTTTTTTTCCCTAAATTCTAGTTTTCTACCTCTGTTGAAAAAATAGTAAAAGGACATCGGAATTTTCTAAGGCATATTCAACACATGTGGGTAAACCATTTTTAACTGTCCTCTTCACATCAAAAACTGTCTGCTTAAAGGAATGGAAGGCATTTTTCTTGAACTTTTTCAGGACCATAGTTATAATGGCATATAAAGAAAAACTTGTAGTTGTTTCTGGGACCAGAAAGAAAGCAGGCAGCCTTAGCAGAGACAAGTCAGAGCATCAATGGATGTGGACTACATTTCAGGTAACTTTGTGTGAGCTCACTGGAGAAGACAGAAGATGGGGTTTCTGTGCCAGGAAAATTAGTTGGTGAGAGGCAAGACCACTGCAGGATGTAGGGCCAGCAAAATTTGAACAAAGCTAGAAAAGCAATTTAGAACAGGTCACAACAGAAGAACCTAGCCAAGTGGTTTTATTTTTTTAATATTAGAGTCTTACCAAACACCTTTTGTAATTTTATAAGTGATTATGGCAATATGGAGGATATGTACATGTGTATGTGTCCATGTTAAATAAATATATAGGGGAAAATTATAAATTTTTTGTAACCCATGTATTCTGCCAATGAATATGGGTTTATTATCAATAAAGCATCCAATAATTCTTGGAGAAATGGGACTCAAATACAAATGACGCAGGTTCCCATTATTAAGTAATTTACATTCTCATGGTGGGAGAACTCTGAAGAGAGTTGAAGAATTGAGATTGAAGCATGAGTAGAGAGAATGAATGGGAGGGAATAGTTGGGGTGGTGGAGGGGTGAGGGACTAGAACATCATTTAACAAATACTTCGTATAGGAAATGTACCTTGGACTGAATCTTGAGAAATGAGGAGATATTAACCAGGATAAGAAAGAGGAGGGTGG
>ML109226.1:13915-41705 GCA_003697995.1 Taxidea taxus jeffersonii
AAGGACTCCATATAAATAAGGAAAATAATCATATTCTCACCATTAGTGAACTTTTTCTGTCATTCTTAAGGAAAAGAATAGGATCACAGCTTTAAGTACAGCTCCACTAAAGACTTCCTAGATTTAGCGAGATCACCCTTTTTAGTGGGCAGAAAAGTCTAGTGACTAATGGAATATCGAAGACCTCTCAACTTAAAATCACAGTAAAACATAATATAAGTGAAAAAATTTTAAATACAAAATTTTCCTGGATGAATAACAGCAATAACAAAAATGTATCCTCTTTCCCACCGGAAGTACTGCAAACTGTAGAAATGAGACAATGTTGTTCTCCTACTTCTTTTTTTGTTTTTTTTTAAGATTTTATTTATTTATTTGACAGACAGAGACCTCAAGTAGGCAGAGAGGCAGGCAGAGAGAGAGGAGGAAGCAGGCTCCCTGCTGAGCAGAGAGCCTGAAGGGATCCCAGGACCCAGGATGATGACCTAAGCCAAAGGCTTTTGATTACTCTACAGCCTGCCATTGCCTGGAAAGAAAGGAAGTTTAAATAATCTTGAAATTGCCCCAATCATAGGAATATTACCAATAAAATAAAGGAGGCCTAAAATATCAGGATGGCAAACATATCTTATTCAAAGTTTCATATTTCTCTTAACACCAGAAAAGTCTGTTATTTTCTTATGCTGAGAATCCACCAGAAATAAGAACCACTTCTCCAAGTGGAGAGGATCCTTAGGTGGAATTCGCTGTTTGCCTTGAGGGTCACTTTCACTGAGTATGTTTTTGTTTTGTTTATGTTTTTGTTAGGCTGAACAATTTCCTGGAAAGAGGTTCATGCAATATGGAATTTTTATTCTATATATATATATATGATTCATACTCTGCTTCTTATTAAAAGTAGCATATTTTGAATATGTCTCTTAAGGTTTAACTGATTTATTATAAGAATGAAACAAAATTATATATACGTATACACATATATATGAGATATATACATATATATACATATATATTGCCACACATAACAGAAGTATGAATGTCTTTCTTTTCTGCAGGAATAAACACTGCCATTTTATGTTTTGTCAGTCTATTAATAAGCTTAAGTGATTAGAGCAATGTAAGGAAATGGGAACCCACCATTTAGGCTGACTATCAGAGTCTTAAGTTGATATCACTCTAAAAGTAGGAGTATTTAAGGCCGTCTTACAAAGTAAGAGTTAAGGACTAGTCTGTAATAAGACTGTAATCTTCTTTTCTGTCACTGCCACTATTTTGGGGTTGGTTAGCCATTTCATCATTGTAAGTGATCAGAGAGTTTTAAAAGCACAGCCTTCAACATTTCCCTGCTATGCTGTTTTGATCTCTCAGGTTCAGAGAGAGATCATTTGCAGTCATGGTAGACTTATGTTTAGTCATACACAAGACAGAGCAAAATGAAATCTGATGTCTTCTGGCTGGGAAAAATGTCATAATTTCAATGTTTTGTGCCAGTAGTTTCTCACTCTTATCTGAATATACATTTCACTTTCATTACTGATGCTGTGCTTCAGTGGAAAGAGCAAAAGCCTAGCGTCGGGGGACCTGAACTATGTCCCCTGCTCATCTGTGAGAACCAGACACAATTCCTGCGGCTTGGCTACCACATCAATCAAATGCAGGAATGGACTAGATGATTTCTCCGATTGCTTTAAACTCTAAAGCCTATGACGTTATGATCATTAACATTGTTATTATCATTTATAAGCCCTGCACAATCTTCTATGGGATATGGTAGAAGGCTAGCCATAGAGAACACTTTCAGCCTAGAGCACTGTGTTATAAAATGTATGACATTTTTAAGGATTTAGGGAAAAGAGATGACTTCTTAACAAAAACTGTAGCCTCAGCTATAGTCACAAAATGATGCTTGAACTTCCTGGAGATTGTCTTTTCCGGCTTAGAACACAAAATGATTGATTCAGGGAAGCACAGATAGCTCAGACTGGAGCAGTGGGAATAAAACGCAGAGGGAGGAAGGCAGCTATGAATTGTCCACAATATGAACTGCATTGTATTACCTCCTTTAGATATTTGGGAATTTGCTGACAACGAGACTTCAGTTTCATGGAAGTGTAACATGAGATCTATTCCCTAGGAAAGGGTAGTTTTTCTCAATTACCTTATATGTAAGGTTAAGTTTACATCAAGAGGTTAAAAGTCTTGTTTTTCAGAATAAATTGCTACTCACAGCTAACAATAATGGTGCCTGTTTTTGTTTGCTAGGGCTGCCATAACAAAGTACTATAATACTACAGAAATTTATTTTCTCAGTCCCTGGAGACTGTAAGTCCAAGATGACAGTGTCAGCAGGGTTGGTTCCTTCTGAGGGTCAAGAGAAAGATCTCTTCCAGACCTCTCTCCTTGACTTGTAGAAGTCTGTCTTCTCCCTGTGTCTTCACAGTCTTTCTTCCACGTGTGTCTGCACACAAACTGCATATAAGGACACATTGGATTAGAATCCACACTAATTATCTCCTTTTAATTTAATTACCTTTAAAAACCTATCTCTAAATACTGTTACGTTCTGAAGTACTGGGTTTAGAACTTCACCATATGAACATTTAGGGACACACAATTTGGCCATTACAGTGTTTAACGAGTGTTTAACAAGCCCTTTTCAAAGAGCTTTACATATATTATCTCATTAAATTTCACATCAACCATGTAAGTTCTATTATTACAGGAAGAGGTTACATGATTTGCTCAAAAACAAGGATTCTAACTTGGGCCATCTGGCTCCCACATGTATGTTTTCAACTGCAGTTTGACAAATACTAGCTACAATTTCCCTAATCCCATTTTCTCTTCCTGGGTATAAAAGAAGGCTACATTTTCCATATTCTTCTACGGTTAGTTTGGAGCTATACAATAGAAGTTTGGCCAATTGAAGGTGAGCTGGAATGACAGATGCCACCCCTAGACCTGGCATCTAACATACCCCAATCTTTCTTGTTCTCTCTTTACTCCTTAGTTCACTGAACACAAAGCAGTAAAGAGCCAGAGGAGGTCTGGGAAGATGGTGGTGCAACAAGATGAAAGGACCTGGACCACAGAATCAGTCCATGAAGAGGTTATTAAACAACCAAATAAGTTGTAATATTAATGAGAAACAAACCTTTATTGTGTTAAGCTACTGAAATGCTAGGGTCTATCACTATGTCAGCTACCATCAGTTGCCCTGACCAATAAACATGCAAACAAAGATTCTTATTGCTCAGAAGAAACCTAAAAATGTCACAGACTTCTCATTTTGTAGAAGAGAAAAAACTAACATTTAGAGGAGATAAATGACTTTTTAAGATCAGAATATGTACATTATATAATGATAGATGAGAAATATCAAAATAAAAATATACTGTCATCATAAGGCTTGGTGTCTATAGGAAAACTACTATAACGATACTTTTGTGCCCTAGTTTTGCCACCTAAAAATTATTCTTTAAGAAAAGTCTTTATATTTATGGTACATAAGGAATTGAATACATGGTTGTGAAGGAGATAGACACCGGTTATAGACTGCAGAAAGTGCATCTTTCTAGGACCAATGGAGCATGGGGAGCTCTCCTATGAAAGTACTTGTTGCTGAATATCCTTTCCATGACATTTCTGAACATCTCTGTAGCTGTAACATGTGAATCAAGTAAGCTATTATTTGACAAAGCATAAAATCTGATAACCATTATGGACAATTTTTCTTTTTGTCCTCCATTATGGGTGTTTTCAAATATTCACTACTAAAATTATGCTGAGATGATTGAAAGATTTTCTCTTTAGGATATATTAATGTCTTTTAATGTATTCCAAAAAAGGAGATTTGCCCAATACTCCAAGAGACTACTAGAACTATTTGCATTCTGCTTCAGCTCTCTGTTTATGTTCTATGATGTTACCTGTTAGTTTTGCATGTTTCTTTTATTAGGTTAAGAAAATATCCTCCTATCCCTAGTTTTTATTCATTGGCATTGAGTTTTGTTGAACTGTTTTACTCCATCTATGATAAGACCATATGCTTTTTTCATATTCAATCTCTTACTATGATGCAGTCTATTGATTATTTTATCAGCGTTGAACCAGCCTTGCATTTCTTGAGTGAACACTTGTAGTGATGAATTACTCTTTACATATATTATTGGATGCGGTTTATTAATATTTTGTTAAGGAGTTTTGTGTCTATTGATGGAAGATATCAATGTATAATTTTTGTCTCTTATAATATCTTGTGATTTTTTTTAAAGATCTTATTTATTTATTTGACAGAGATCACAAAAAGGCAGAGAGGCAGGCAGAGAGAGGAGGAAGCAGGCTCCCCGCTGAGCAGAGAGCCCCGATGCAGGGCTTGATCCCAGGACTCTGAGATCACGACCTGAGCAGAAGGCAGAGGCTTTAACCCACTGAGCTACCCAGGTGCCCCAATATCTTGTGATTTTTTAAAAAATATTTTATTTATTTATTTGAGAGGGAAAGATAGAAAGCACATGAGCAATGGGGAGAGGCAGAGGGAGAGGGAGAAGCAGCCTACCCACTGAGTGTAGAGCCCCCACACAGGGCATATTTTGTGATTTTTTGAAAGCCAGACTTATTGTTTAGATAAAAGAGACTAAGGTAAGTAGCCCATGTCAATTTGGTTAAGAGTTGTTCTGTGTTTACTCATTGTTGTACCTACAGGTACAAGAGGCTCCAGTTTCATCCAGTGTTTTTGTTTTAATCTTTTCTCTTGGCCCTGGGTCTTTCTTAAGTACTTCTCAGAGATTTTGTGTCTATAGTTATACTTTTAATCCACTGTTGTTGTTTTTTTTTATTTTATTCTGGAGTCTCACTGATGGTATCCTAAAGAGTTGGAGATGGGGAGTTCTTTAATCTTCCAATTAAATCTTAATCATTTATTGGACCATAAGTCAAGGTGTAGCCTTTTCAAGTGTTTTAATATGTCTTCCAGCACTATAGCTCTTTTCTGCCCTGCTCCCAACTCCCTTCCCTTACAGTAGCATTCTCAGTCTTGTTTCCTTGAATACCTGCCCTTGTTGGCTATGTTTCTCCCACTCCTTTAGGTAAAAAGAAAAACTAGAAGAAGCAAGAGGGAGAAGGATTCCCCTTTCTCCAGCTTTACAAGGTTTCATAATTGCACTTTGGCAAGATCCTTTCTCCTGAGGAGTAGGCCTTTGTAGGGGGAAGGCTCTGAATGTTTCTTCCCCTCCCCCTATTAGGGCCACAGAGGATCACTATGGATTCTCACCATGAAAGCCTAACAGAGTCCTGGAGATAAAACCAAAGTAAGTGCTAGAGCCGCTTAAAGCTACAGTACCAGGAGTTTTCTTACTCTTATGCTGTCCTTACTCAGCCCAAGCTATTGGTACAGGGAAGTGTTGCTACCAATGTCTTCTGTTTCAGGAGAGTGGATCTTGGTTTCTGTATGTCTCTGGATGCACCTCTTTAGGTTTAAAATGGTGATTTACTTACCCTGTGACCTCCATTCTCTTATGGTTTAATAAAAGTCATTGATTCTCAATTTTTTCAGGTTATATTTGTTGTAAGGATAAAAGAATGATGTGTCCCAAGCTCTTTACATGTCAGAGATGAAACTGAACAATAGTTGTCTTTTTAAGTTTCACAAATGTTTAAAAGTTTCACATTCACCTCTGGAGAAGATTCGACTATTCAATAACAAATAAACATATAGAGTTGAGGTTTAACTTGACCTTAAATAATATAAGTACTAACTCTCAATTATATATATTTCTTTCATTGGAAGATATTTTAACCATAGAATAATATTATTCAAAAAGTATAGACAAGTATTGTTTTCTTCTTTTCAATTCTGTGAAATGTAGCACAGTATGATAAAATTTCTTTTTTTTTTTTAAGATTTTAGGTATTTATTTGACAGAGAGAGATCACAAGTAGGCAGAGAGGCAGGCAGAGAGAGAGAGAGAGAGAGGAGGAAGCAGGCTTCCTGCTGAACAGAGAGCACAATGCGGGGCTCGATCCCAGGACCCTGAGATCATTACCTGAGCCAAAGGCAGAGGCTTAACCCACTGAGCCACCCAGGCATCTAAGTATGATAAAATTTCTTATTGCAACCTCACATTGAAAAAAGGAAAAGAAAGAAAATATACTGCCAGGAACTTGATATACGTTTGTCCAATAAAACACTATATTTTATGCTTTCTCTTGGAAATTTTATATTGAACTGTGCATTCATGTGACTGAGATTACATATAGGAAACGTGTTTGTTTGCTGCAGAGTCAGATGAATTATCTTTTAAACAAATTTATTATGATTATAAAACTAATACAGGAAAAGAAAATTGTAAAAAAAGTATATTTTGAATTCCCTCCAAATATATAACAGAAATACAATTGTTAATATTTTGCTATTTTTATAATATTTTTTATTCACTCTTTATTTTAGGTAATAGCACTCTAAAATATATCCTACTCTCTTTACATATTATCAAAGCAGAAGCTTCTCCAGACATTATTACATCTGTGTGGATATAATTTAATGCCTAAAATTATTTTATCATTTATGTAACTACTCTGTATTATCAAATATCTAAATGATTTATAATCATTTCAGTATGTTTTATCCACACTTATTAATATATTTTAAAAATTTGTCAACCAGGTTTACTGAGGCAAATAGCATTATTGGTTTTTTCAGGAATAAATCTGATAATTTTTCATTTGCATGAGCTTTATGCTACTTAAGGCAACATTTATTGTTTTCCATGCATTGGGTAGTATTTTTGAGTGCTTTACTTGTGAGCATCACGAGAACCATATAACTGGTTTTTGTTAACCTTTCCATTTAGAGATAAAGAAATTGTGGTGCAAATATATGAAGTAAATTGCTTAAGGTTAGACAGAAAGCAGACGATAGATCTAAAGTTTGAAGCAAGGCAGTTTGGTTCTGGTTTCTGGATGCCTCTCCACAAAGCTTTGTTTTTCCATTTTGCCACAACTTCATCATTTAAAAAATTTGCTAATTGAAAAAGTTAAAGTAACATGCACTTTATTCAATAAGTATTTGCTAAGCAATTACTGTGTCCCAGACAGCATTCTAATTACTTGTGATACATCAGTGTACAAAGCAGACATATATCTCTGTCTCCATGAAGCTTACATTTTAGGACAGAAAGAGAAAATACAAGTTTTGTAATTAATGAGTACATTATATATTATGGTAAAACTCAGTAAGTGCTATCTATAAAAACGACATTAGAATAGGTTTAGGGAATAAGGACTTAAAAGGATGACAGGTTGAAGTACTAACAGAATAGGAGAGCTTTAAGCAGAGAGAAGCATGAGCATCATGGCCAAGGAAGTAGCTAGAGACAGAGGACTAGCTTGAGGGAAGGTTCTAAGACTGGCGTATGCCTGGTGTAATTGAGAAATAGCAAAGAGACCAGAGGTGAGATAGCTGGAGGAAAGTAGGAGACACCTGTAGATGCTGGGATATTAATTAGGGGTATCAACTGTTAAAATTTGGTTTTTACTTCACATGAAATAAGTTGGGAATGATTGTGGAGTTCTTAGTAAAGATCCAACTCACTGATTTTATTGCGTATCTTTGATTATTAATGAGACTATCTGTTTTGTTCCTTAATATCACTTATTTTTCTGCTTTATAAATTACTTATGGAAATGTTTTATTTATTTTGGCCACTTTGAGTAAAGTTTCCTTTTTGCCCACAATGTAAAGCAATTCTGGATAACTAACACTGAAAATGTAAAAGCAGCTTAGTGATATAATACAGAGTAACTTCCAAATTCATGAAGAGTTGAACAACCAGGGTTCTTGAAGGGTAAGAACCAAAATATCTCCAAAACTCAAAACTAGAGACAAGAAACATAATGTGACACAGCTCCAAGTGCCTGCCAAGTCCCTTTGAATCTCAGAAGAGAATTTGATTTATTTGCCTGGGTCAAATGCCTTTTTTTTTTTTAATTGAGGTTTGGAGTACTACGACTGATAACTTACGAGAACCATGGCAATAGAAATGAGATCACTTTGCCAAAAGAAGATACACCAGGTAGATAAAAAAGAACTAATATCAAACCTAGTTTTTAAAAATTTGATTTGTTTTTTTAAAGATTTTATTTATTTATTTATTTGACAGAGAGCGAGAGAGACTAGGCAGAGAGGCAGGCAGAGAGAGAGGGGGAAGCAGGCTCCCTGCTGAGCAGAGACCCCTATGTGGGGCTTGATCCCAGGGCCCTGGGATCATGACCTGAGCCGAAGGCAGAGGCTTTAACCCACTGAACCACCCAGGCACCCCAAAAATTTAATTTGTAAGAAATAGTTATGTATTAAGGAAATTAATAATTTCTTTGGCATCCTTATTGCAGCATGACAATTATTTTACAGTTTACATTAATGCACCCCTTTTTAGACGGATATACAAAATGCGTTTACTGTATCATCTCACAATGAACTTAGATGATTTGGGAAAATAGTGTCTTATCAAAAGCTTTGATTAAAGAAGAGAGGTTTTCTTTTATGAGTCACGATGTGGAAAGATGGACTTACATCTGTATTATCATGGGATAATTAGATGACTAAGAAGTCTGTGTCACACTTTCTGCTCTTGGTAGCTAGTAATTTTTCTGACCTAGTTGTTGAAATGTTTTCAACACACATCTCTATATTATTATTAAGCCCACAATTTTTCCATATGCTTTATATTTCACAAAGCACTTCAATTTATTTCATCTCATATGAACAAAAGCCACTTGATGCAGGTGGGCAGGTGTTTCCATGGCTAGTCAATAGACAAAGAGAGCAAGGCATACAGAGAAGGCAAGTTATGGTGTACCGATTTATCTATGAGATCCCAGCCCAGATCTAAAGACTCCACATGCCCAGGTCATTTGATTATCTCAAAGACCTATCCTTTAAGGACTTTTTTCCCCTTAAAAATTATGTGTATATACATTACTTAAGTGTAAATTTTCATTGAGGTATAAATAGTATTTTTATTATATTAATATAATATATTAATATTATATTAATGCATTAATTAGTATATTGTGTTATTAATTAATTTCTGATAAAAATAATGTCTGATCACAAACAACAAGTGTGTCAAATTGGGTAGAGAGTCTTGTCAGAACCCCAAGAGTCATTATGAATTAAAGCTCAGCAACTTGGGTTTACAACTGGGAAACATAACTTTGCAAAAAATTTTTTTCTTCAGTTCTTTTTCCTAAGATTCTGTTTGATTACATGGAAATTTAACTTTATATTTAGATAATATGAAAAGGA
The DNA here is from genome assembly GCA_003697995.1 of Taxidea taxus jeffersonii. Taxonomy (NCBI): domain Eukaryota; kingdom Metazoa; phylum Chordata; class Mammalia; order Carnivora; family Mustelidae; genus Taxidea; species Taxidea taxus. The sequence goes on from ML109226.1 coordinate 23,220, forward strand.
TTAAATTTAGTATGACAAAAACTTACATTTACTAAATGCTTACAGACCAAGAATTTCTTGTAGTTGTTTTATATGTGTTAATGTATTTAATATTTGAAGGATTACTGTGAAGAAAGATCTGTTGTTGTCCCATGTGTTAAGGATGAGAAATGGAGGCAGAGTGTTTACTTAACTGGTCCACATTCACACAGATGGTTGTACAACTGAGGCACAGTTGAACCTAGGCAGCCTTAAGAGCAGAGCCTGTGCACAGAAATTATCCTCCTGTCTCTCAATAAATATAAGTATCAAGGGCTTCAGAAAGATGGCAGAAGAGCAGGGGACCCTAGTTTTATTTGGTCCCTGGAATTCTTCTAGATAGCTATCAAATCATTTGAATAGCTATGAACTCAACATGAGATTTAAGGAAAGAACTGTTACAATTCTACAAATAGAAAAGTGACCACTCTCTGCAAGTTAGGAGGTGCAGAGAAGTGAATCAGAGATGATATATTGGAAGATAAACCATGGGGGGAGGGAGCCCCCATCAGCTGGAAAGTGAAATAGCAGTGGAGAGCAAAATCAAAACTTTTAGAAGTCAGCTCCAGTAAGGGATATCCCTGCCTGAAAGGCACTCAGGTGGTGAAGTGGGGCAGAATCCTATGTGGGACAGTGTGGTCTCAGAATACCCAGGGTCATAGAAAGAATAGAATAGTGTGCCTGAGAATGGCAGAGTTCCCAGGCATGGGAGCTGGGAAACTGACATCAATCAGCAAACCCAGGAATGGGTTTTCAGTTTGGGGTTTCCATAAACTGAGAATCCAGACTGGGTTGGGTAACGGTTCTCCAAGAACGGACCCAGCAAGTGGCAGAACTGCCACAAGACACCTCTTCTTGCCCTGTGGGGAGGTCTGCAGGGTTTGGAGATGTGAAACAGGATCACGTGCCCGAGAGAGACATGCTAGGTCATAGGCTGGCTGAGCATGGAGTGTGGTAGGAGACTAGGGAGAGAGGAGCAATTGACTGCTTCTCCCTGAGGATGTACTGATGGATGGGTTCTTGAGCTTTTGGCTCCAGGAGATTGGGAGGCCACAATCTTCATTCTCATCTTCTAAAGTAGCATATAAAACCTTTAATCTGGAGCTGCTTACTAAGCCTGGCCCCCTGGCAAGGGTGGTGCAATTCTATGGAGGGCAAAAAACACCTGAAACTCAGTGCAAAACCCCCTCCCCCAGGAGACCAGAAGGAACATATGGGCAAGACGAAGTTTACTGATCACACAGAATCGCAAAACTCAAGCACTAGGGGCAAACATTATGTAGAATTTGAGGTTTTCTTCCTCATGATTCTTTAGACTTTCAGTTTAAAATTCCTTTTTCCTTCTCAACTAGTATGTCATTTTAACAACTCTTTTTCAAAGTCTTTTTAAAATTTTCATTTTTACATTTAAATTTTATGCATATATTCTTCATTTTTGGCTTCCTTTCATCTATTCAATTTTATTTTTGTATATATAATATACATTGTATACACATATATATGTGCATGTATGTATATATATAGATAGATGATAGATAGATAATTTTAAAATTTTGGCATCTAGTTTCTTTTAACAAGCAGACCAGTATATACCTGGACCTAGTGTATTACCCTGCTCAGTCCACTTGTTTGATTATATTCTTCCCCTTTTTTTTTTTCTCTTTTGGTGCCAGAAACTTAATAAATATGAATATTAGTAAAAAGTAAGAGTCAGAATTCAGAATAATAATTATAAAGATACAAGCTGGGCTTGAAAAAACACATAGAAACACTAGAGAATCCCTTACTGGATAAATAAAAGGACTAAAATCTTATCAAGTCAAAATTTTAAAAAGGCTACTAATGAGATGCAATAAAAAATGGAGATTCTAACTGTTAGGATAAATGAGGCAGAAGAGAGAAACAATGACATAGAAGATAAAATCACAGAGAATAAAGAAACTGAGGAAAAGAGAAATAAAACTACCGCAACAAGGGGAGGATTCAAGAAATCAGCAATACTATAAAGCAAAACAATATGAGAATAATTGGGGTCCCAGAGGAAGAGGGAAAGGGGCAGAAGGTATATTTGAGCAATTGTAACTGAGAATGTCCTTAATCTGGAGAAGGAAACTGGCATTCAAGTCTAGGACACACAAAGAATTCCTCCTAAAAAATCAATAAAAATAGGTCAACACCTCAACACATAACAGTAAATCTTGCAAATCTCAGAGACAAAGAGAGAATCCTGAAAGCAGCTCAGGAAAAGAGGTCCCTAACCTACAGAGGTAGAAACATAAGGCTGGCAGCAGAACTATCTACAGAGACCTGACAGTCCAGAAAGGACTGGCATGATATATTCAGGGTGCTAAATTAGAAAAAATATGCAGCCAATAATACTTTATCTAACAAGGCTGTCATTCAGAATAGGAGGAGAGATAAAGAGCTTCCAAGACAAACAGAAGGTAAAAGAATGTGTGATCACTAAACTACCCCTGCAAGAAATATTAGAGGGGATCATTTAAGCAAAGAGAGATCCCCAAAGTAACATTAGACCAGAAAGAAACAGGAACAATATATAGAAACAGTGACTTTACAGGTAATATGATGGCACCAACTTAATATCTTTCAATAATTACTATAAATGTAAATGGGCTAAATGCCCCAATCAAAAGACACAGAGCATCAGATTGGCTAAAAAAGCAAGACCCATTGATATGCTGCCTATAAGAGATTCAGTTTAGATTCAAAGAAACCTCAAGATAGAAAATGAGGGAGAAAGAACCATTTATCTTGTTAATGGACATCAAAAGAAATCTGAAGCAACAACCCTTATATCAGACAAATTAGATTTTAAACCAAAGACTGTAGGGGCATCTGGGTGGCTCTGTTGGTTAAGTATCTGCCTTTGGCTCAGTTCATGATCCTAGGGTTTGGAGATAGAGCCCTGCATCAGGCTCCCCCCCTCATCAGGGGAGTTTACTTCTCTCTCTCCCTCTGTCCCTGCTCCTGTGTTCTCTCTCACTCACTCTTTCTAAAGTAAATAAATAAAATCTTCTAAAAAATAAATAAAATAAATAAACCAGTGACTCTAATAAGAGATGAAGAGGGACATTATATCATACTTAAAGGGTTTATCCAATGAGAAGACTAACAGTTGCAAATATGCTCCTAACTTGGGAACAGCCAATAATATAAACCAATTAATAATAAAATTAAAGGGGTGTCTGCGTGGCTCAGTGGGTTAAGCCTCTGCCTTCAGCTCAGGTCATGATCCCAGGGTCCTGGGATCAAGTCCTGTATCAGACTCTCTACTTGGCAGGGAGCCTGCTTCCTCCTCTCTCTCTCTCTCTGCCTTCCTCTCTGCCTACTTGTGATCTCTCTCTGTCAAATAAATAAAGTCTTTAAAAAATAAAAAATTAAAGAACACATAATAATAATTCAATAATAGTAGGGGATTTTAACACTCCATGTACAGCAATAGACAGATCACCTAAGCAGAAGATCAACAAGGATATAAGGGCTTTCAGTGACACACTGGGCCAGATGTACAGATTCATTTAAGGCATTCCATCCTAAAGCAACAGAATACACATTCTCCTTAAGTGCACATTGGAACATTCTCTAGAATAGATCACATATTGGGTCAAAAATTAGGTCTCAATGGGTATCAAAGATTAGGATCATTCCCTGCATATTTTCTGACTATATTGCTTTGAAACTGGAACTCAATCACAAGAGGAAATTTGGAAAGAACTCAAATAGAGGTTAAAAGAGCATCCTACTAAAGAATGAATAGATCACGCAGGAAACGAAAGATTAAAAAAATTAATAGAAACAAACGAAAATGAAAACACAACTGTTCAAAACCTTTGGGATGCAACAAAAGCAGTCCTAGGAGGGAAGTAGAAAGGAGCACAAACCTTTCTCAAGAAATAATAAAACAAAATAAAATAAAAATTAAAAAAATTATTATTTTTTAATTTTAAATTTTTTATTTTTAATTTTATTTAAAAATTTAAAAAATTTAAAAAATAAAATAATAAGAAATAATAAAAGTCTCAAATACACAACCTAACCATACACTTAAAGGAGCTGGAGAAAGAACAGCAAATAAATCCTAAATCAATCAGAAGAGAATTAATAAAAATTAGAACAGAATGCTGGAGAGAATATGGAGCAATAGGAGCTCTCATTCATTATTTGTGTGAATGCAAATGGATACAGCCACTTCAGAAGGCAGTTTCACGGTTTTTGCCAAATTAAACATATTTTACAATATGATCCAGTAACCATGCAGTGGCTGAATGGGTAAATATATGGTGATACATTCATACAATGGAATATCATTCAGAGCTAAAAAGTTATGAATCATTAAGCAATGGAAAGACATAGAGGAAATGTGAATGCATATTGTTAAGCAAAGCAAGCCAGTTTGAAAAGACCACACAGTGTTTGATTCCAACTATGTGATATTCTGGAAACAACAAAACTATGGGGACAGTAAAAAGATTCGTGGTTGATAGGGGTTATGGGGCCAGGCGGCAGGGGAGTGGTGGTGGTGGTCATGGTGGTAGAATAGGCAGAATGAATAGGCAGAGCACAGAGGACTTTCAGGACAGTGAAAATACTCTGAATAATGCATAGTGATTAATAAATGTCATTATACATATGCCCAAATGCATATAATGTGGAACACCACAAGTGACCCTTGATCTAAACCACTGGCTTTAGATGATAAGGATGAGTCACTGTAAGTTCACCAATGGTAATGAATGTATCACTCTGGTGATAGTTGTTGATAATGGGGGAGGCTCTGCATATATGGGGGTAGGGTTATATGGGAAATCGCTATACCTTCTCTACAGTTTTGCTGTGAAACTAAAACTATTCTAAAAATATAAAGCTTCAATTTAATTAAAAAAAAATAGGATAGAAAACTATACATCATGCAAACACTAACCATAGGAGAGAAAACTATACATTATGGAAATACTAACCATAAGTAGAATTTGAGGCAAGGACTCTTATGAGTAATAAAGTGGAACAGAGCATAACTATAAAAGGATCAATTCTTCATCATCATCTTTTTCCTCATCTTTGTAAATATCTATAATAGAAGCAAAAATTGACAGAATAAACAGAAGTTTAAAAAGTCACAAATATATTTGCATATTTTTACCTTTATCTTTTAGCAGTTAATAGACTAAATAGATAGAAGAAAACAGTAAAAAAGAGAATGTTATCACCAAACTTGACTAAATAACATTCACAGAACTCCACACTTACAAATGTAAAATGCATCTTTTTCAAGTCGTAATGGATTATTCACTGAGTTAGACCATATGCTAATGTGTAAGCAAAAATTAATGAATTTCAAAATAATGAAATTATGCAAAATATGTCCTTATATCACAATGGAATTAAACTATGGAGCAATAAAAATAAGATATAAATAAAATACCCAGATTTTAGAAATAAAATCATATTTCAAATAAAATCTATGAGTCAAGGAAGAAACTGCAAGAAAGTATTTCAAACTCAGTATAATGGAATCGTAATTTATATGATGTAGCTAATGGCCATGCTTGGGGGGGAATTTCACACTTTTAAAAATGCTTACTTTGGAGAAGAAAAAATTAAAATCGACAACTTAAGCTCTCAACTGTAAAAGTTAGGAAAAGGAGAGAAAACTTTATCTGAAAGATATAAGAAAAATATAAAAATGATGAGCTTACAAAGCATACCCCAAAATAGAGGGAAATAATGAAGCCAAATTACTCCTTTAAAGTGAATAATAAAATTGATAAACACCTACCAAGACTGGTGAAGACAAAAGGAGGAAAAACTCAAAAAAGCATATAAAACAGAAAATGGGGACATCACTATAAACATTAAAAGGATAATAAGGGTTCTACTATTAGGAAATGAAGAAGTGTAAAAATGTCACAGACATTAAATGAGGGAAAAAAAAACAGATAATCTAGAGAATAGCTTTTTTGAGTTCATTGGAAATCTGAGGTGATAAAACAACAGGTGAACTGAATTCCAAGGAGGAAAAATCCCATCCAAGGAGAAATAAGAAACTATCATTGGTAGCGCATAAGAGAAAGAGGTGTCCTCTATAAAAGTGTGTAAGAAAAAATCAGCTCCAATTTACTGAATTCTTAGACCAAGTGGAGGTTAGCATGTATGTTTTGAATAGCTCCCTAGACACAAGGAAATGAACATTCATTCCCAAGCTCATTTATACAAGAGTGCCATGAGAAATTTTGAGGGCATAGAGGCCGAAGAGTAAGGACACCTATCGTGGATCTTGAGGAATGCAGGAGATGATGGGCAGTGTCTGGGGAAGACAGAAAGCTATGTCAACTTCCTTGGATCCTTCTCTTTTATTTCTGCTGAATCAACAGCTTCTTATTCCTACAATGTATGAAGAAGGAATAAGGAACAATCTGTCTGCTCTGGGCAAAGATCTGCCAACATAGGCAAAAATATACTGTTTTAGAGAGGCAAAAGCAAAATCGTCTACCACTGAGAGGGGAGAGAAGGAAAACTCTGGGACCCTGGATTCTGCACTAATGCCAAAAAACATCTACTACTCCTAAGGAATGAACAAGAAAACCCAACCCAAGATCAACTGTGGATAAAAGTCAGTTTGTTTGCCAATGCAAACAGAAACAGGGATGCTGAGAAAAGAGGCATAATGCCCGCCTAGAAGACACTGAATCAGTGATTTACAGTGGGATAGGGAGCAGGGAGAGGCAGAACCACTGAGAAATATTCTCTGAGACACAGCCAGACAGGCATAGAGATATCAAAATTGAAAACAGGAGATGGAACATTGAGAAAATCTTTCTGATTACCCCAGAGCTCACTTGAAACACAAGTTAACAACCCACAACAAAATCGGTAACACACTGAAAGTCAGTGAAACTGAAGCCAAACTTAACCCCTGACTGGATTGATTCAATCTTCCACCTTCTCCATCTATTTGGGGAATAGATAATATTCATTGCACATATCAGTGACATTCAATAAAAAATATGAGATACATAAGCACAAAATAAGAAAAAAAACACCTAATTTGGGTAATCATTTTACAATATATATGTGCATCAAATCATCACATTGTGCACCATAAACTTACATATGTTATAGGCCAATAATATCTCAGTAAAGCTGGGGAAATAAAGAAAAGAAAAATGCAACCCATACTAAGTAATAAAGCAATCAACAGAAACAGATGTTGGAATGATCACATAAGAATAGTAAGGAAACTGTTAATACGATAAATCATCTAATTGGGTAGATGGAAAATTGGGGAACTTCAGCAGAGAGTCAAATGGAAATGCTACCAGAGAAAGAGAGAGAGAAAGAGAGAAGAGATATGAAAGCTGAATAAGTGCTTTAACATGTTAGCCATGGAAGGGATAGAGCTGAGAAAGACCAGTGATCTTGAAGATAGGTTAATAGAAATTACCCAAACTGAAAGAAAAAAAGAAAAAAAGAGTAAACATTTCAAACTTTATCTGAAGAATAAAGTAAAACTTAAGTTCATTGACATTGAGTTCAGGAATAATAAAGTAAAACAAATCATAGTGCTATAATTTTTGTTTTAAGTCTTTCCCCAAATTCATATATTGAAGTCCAAATCCCAGTACATCAGAATGTGACCTTACTTGGAAATAGAGTTGTAATAGATGTAGTTAAGATGAGTTCATTTTCTTAGCATTGCTTTTTGTTTACAGTTCTGTCTGAAGGGGGCTTAAAAGATCTATTTATCATGGCCTCTTTTTTTTTTTTTTTTGGCAAGGTGGGGACAATATTAAATGAAAATCGTCTACATTTTTATGACAAGTCCTTTTGCATTGCATTCAGGATTTTAGGTTCCATTATTAAGTTAAATAATAGTTCTGTAATTTTTTGGGGTTTTTTTTTTTTTTCATTCGTGGAAAAGATTTAAAGTTCCAGGGAAGCTTTTGACTATTAAGTACCTTTATAATGGAAAGAAAACAAAAGAATACTTTTCGTGGACTGTCAAGAGTGAACAAACATTGTAGTTATAAGGTTAATGTGTCATTTTACAGGATGAAATTTCTCCAGAATCCTGGCAGTGGAGTGATAAAAAGTGTGGGAAGCTGTCACAAAAGGACAGTGAACAAGAACAAAAGCCAAACAAATAAGAATACGAACCCCCACCTTTCCCTCAGAGTAGCCTAACTAGTTATATGAACATCATCAGAAAGTCTTAAAGACATGCAAGGAGCACTGACAGCTTTTGAGAAATTACAAGAAGAGAAATGCTCATTATAAACCATTAAATTCTCTTCTGTTTTTCATTCTGTTTTGTCTTTGTTCTGTTAGAGTAGGGGCCACTTCAGTTCAATAGAGCAAAATCATTCGGCAAAAAATCTACAATCATTGTGAACCCAGCACAGAATAATCTTTGCTCTTCATTGTACGTCCTTAAATAGGCATAATGAATGGATGTAGATGAAGTGCATGACTGAGAGAAAAGAGCGCAGAACATTAAAAACAGAACGCTGATATGATGAAAGCATAAACTTGGTCAAATTATCATAGAAAACACAAAAAATACAATGGATGAATGATGAAAATAGGTAATTCAAAAGGAATGGCAATTTAAATGGCCAGCTGCTATGTGCAAGTATACTAACTAATGGCTATCAGGTAAATTTAAAAGAAAAATGTGGCATGATATTTCATCCATTTGCTAAGCCACAATCTTTAACTTTGAGACTACTGATGTGGCCTCAGGGAAAAGGACACTGGCTTCAATGTAAGGAGACAAATCCACTTTGAGGGGAAATAGGAAATTTCACTATAATAGAAAATGAGCATGATTTATAATTTCAAAATTCTTGTCTCTCCTGTGGAGAAACACTTCCACTTTAATACAAGAGGGCACATATTATTAGGGCTTCATTACAGTTTCATAACTTAGATGCCCATCATAGGAGAAATGGCTAATTAAAATTTTCAATGTCCGTATTGGGAATTTCTACTCAGAAGAAATGAAAATGAAGCATAATTCTTATGTATCAAAATAGAAAAGGTAATTAACATGCTATTAAGTGAAAAAAAAAACAGATTTTGCCCTTCAGTAGCTGATAATATAATGGACAGATTAATCCAGGAAAGCCTCCACATACAGAATATTTAGAAATGCTTGGTGAATTACCAAAAACATATATTTAAATGCATAACAGAATAACAAAGAAATTAAGCAAATTCCCCAGGTCAAAAACAGAAACAACAAGAAAAAAAAAAAAGCAAATCATAGTAAAAACAAACAACACACACAAAAAAGAGTTATACACTAGAGTGTAAGCATACAGAAAATGCAATTCTTCTGTGGTATTGTTGGATCCATATAAGTCTCGATTAAGTGGTAAAGTAAAAAACAGAAGGGGAAATTAAAATAAGATGTCTGAAGTGCAATCTTTACTTGAATCCAGGACCCAAAAAGACAAAATAGTCTCACTAAAAAGTTTTCTCAAAAATAACTTTTTGAGAGGGAAACTTACCTTTTCAGACTATGGTTCCTTAGGAATCATAACACTAGACTTATAGTTACACAGATTTATTTCATTTTTTAAGGATTTTATTTTATTTATTTGAGAGAAGGAAAGAGAAAGCATAAGCAGGGTGAGGGGCAGAGGGAGAAGCAGACTCCCTGCTGTGCAGGGAGCTCAATGCAGAGCTCCATCCTGGGATTCCAGGATCATGACCTGAGCTGAAGGCAGATGCTTTTCTGACTGAGCCACCCAGGAGCCCCCACAGATTTATTTCAAACGTTTACCACCTTCTTGGTTTATAAAATACTAAGCTACAAAATTAAACTGTCAAAGTCTGGCAGCATCCTAGCCACCAAGAACCTGTGAAAACAAAGCCTCTCCAAGTGATCCTTATTTCAGAACTCACCCTATTTCTACAAATAAATAACAAAGCCCCAAAACCTAGCTTGAATGAGTGCCAGCAAAGGAAAATATATACAAAATAAGAATTTCACTGGCAAATGCCTTCTCAATAGCAAGACAAAGAACCAAAAATAGTGAATAACAGGCAAAAAGTGCTAAGGAAAATAGTTGTATATCTAGTGAAACTATCTTTTCAGAATTATATATTTTTTTAAAGATTTTATTTATTTATCTGGCAGAGAGAGACACTGCAAGAGAGGGAACACAAGCAGGGGGAGTGGAAGAGGGAGAAGTAGGCTTCCTGCCCAGCAGGGATCCCAATGTGGGGCTCGATCTCAGGACCCTGGGATCATGACCTGAGCCAAAGGCAGATGCTTAATGACTGTGCCACCCAGGTGGCCCCCAGAATAAGATATTTTCTTTTTTTTTTTAAGGTTTTATTTATTTATTTGACAGACAGAGATCACAAGTAGGCAGACAGGCAGGCAGAAAGAGAGAGAGGGAAGCAGGCTCCCTGCTGAGCAGAGAGCCTGATATGGGACTCCATCCCAGGACCCTGAGATCATGACCTGAACCGAAGGCAGCAGCTTAACCCACTGAGCCACCCAGGCGCCCAGAATAAGATATTTTCAAACAAAAATTTAGTGTTTTCTCTTAACACACTTTCTGTAAAGTAAACAATAGCCTTCAAGAAAAAGGACAATATGAACTTAGTAGTCCAATCAGAAATCAGAAATGGCTAACAAAAATATTAGTAATTATGTTGGTAAATCTAAACAAATGTCAACTATTTAAAACATCAATAACAACTTCTAATTTAATGAGAACAAATGATGTGAATATAAATTGCTAAAAAACAATTTGTTTTGTGGGAGAGACATAATTACAGCAAAAAATGCCAAGTCATTACAATGTTTGGGAATAAGGTTAAAGATATTGATTACAAATAGAATGTGATTAAATATGCTGATTAACTTTTTAAGGATATTGACCAAAAGTAGAAACTATACCCAAATTTAAATTATAAAAGGTAAAAATAATGAGATATTTTTAAAACTCTCAATTTAAGAAAACAAGAAAAGCAAGAGAATTTCAAGATACTTTGAAAAAGAAAGATAAATAAAATGCACAGCAGAAAATGGTAAAAATAAAGCTACAATTACATGCAATTTCAATAAATGTAAGTGGACTTCACTTGTTAACTAATGTAATTTATCCATGTCTGGTATAATTATTTAAAACATACATATCTATAACAAAAGGACAAAGAAAGCCTGAATGGAAGGGTTGGAAAATAATATTCTGGATGAATACCAAAATAGAGGAAGCATGTCTGGAAAACAGAATCTTCTCTATAAGCCAAAAGGTATCATTAGAGATAAAAGAGAAATTATACGAGGATAGAAAAATTCAGTACACTAGGAAATATGTCATAATTCTAAATTTGTATTCTTAGTTTTCAAAGTAATAGAAGCAAGAATTGACAAAGTTATAAGAAGCATCTGAAAAACACACATAGAAAATAATCTTGTTTCTTCTCTTAGTAATTTATTTATTTATTTTATTTATTTATTTGTTAGGGAGAGAGAGAGAGAGCGAGCACAGGCAGACAGAGGCAGAGGGAGAAGCAGGCTCCCCGCCGAGCAAGGAGCCGGATGTGGGACTCGATCCCAGGAGACTGGGATCATGACCTGAGCCGAAGGCAGCCGTTTAACCAACTGAGCCACCCAGGCGTCCCTTTCTTAGTAATTTATAAACCAATTAGTTAAACAGTGTGTTGTGGAATATTTGCTAACTAGATAAACTAACAAAGTTTATCAAAAAGTCATATTCAGTGAATTATAATCCATGACTTACAAAATGCGTTTCTTACAAGCCCAAAGGAAAAGTTCATATAAAACTGGTCAGGTACAATATTGTGAAAACAATCTTAGCAAATTTCAGAGTTAACCTCAGCCCAAGAACCTTATTTAACCTCTCATTTACAAGTCTCTTATTTAAATTCAACTAAATTAGAATATTTAAGACTTATAACTTTAAAAGCACCATAACCCATTTCTAAATAATCAACTAGTCCATGAGAAATAGTCCTTAGAGTTAGGAAATAATTAGAATGGGACAAAGTGAATATATCATATGTCACAACTTGTGGGAAGCAGATAAAGTCATATTTAGATATTAAGAAACTTAAATGTATTAATCAGATCAGAATCCAACTTTAGTGGGTAAAATATATCTGAGAAAGTAAAAGGAATGACACAACAAAGAAAAGGAATGGCAATAATGAAGGAGCAAATAAATATATAACATAGGATCACAAAAGCCAAATTTGTTTCTTTGAACAGATCAATTAATTAGGTAAGTTTCTGACAATGCTATTAAAGAAAAAGGGGAGAAGTCTCAAATAAACCATATAAGTGATTAAAAGAGAAGTATGTTTATGGAAAAGATAGAAGTGAAAAAGAAATTATGGTAGAATACAATGAACACATCATCAAAATATCATGGCAATGCAGACTAAATCAAATAAACTTTCTCTTTATTAAAATGAATTCAAGAAGTTATAGGAAACCTAAACAGAAAATATCCAAAAAAAGAGTAGTGTTAAAACATGAAAATCAGATATAAAAAATAAAAACACTAGATCAAGGTGAATATAATTAGCAAGTTCATTACACATTTAGTTAATAGATACTCAAAAATTTTGCAACATCTTCAAAAAACTGAAAAGAAAAACAAAAACTTAAACCATGTACACAGTAACACATAGTACACAGTAAAAACACTTGTGAAAGTATAATTGCTTTCATTCACATGCATGCAAAAATGAAAAACAGATTACCACACCAAATCTAATAATTCTCAGAATTTTCATCATGAACAAATGTCATTATATTAAAGATTGAAGGATAATTTTCCCTGGGAGAAAATCATATAATCATTTGCATTGATGCACAGTTATAATTCAATCAAATTCACTAATCACTGATAATTTTAACACCTTTTGGTTAGTCATCAGGGAAATGAAAATTAAAATCCAAGTGAGGAAATAATATCAAAATTTAAGTAGTAATCAGTGTTACTAATTTTTCTTTCTCTTAAGGCTTCATAATAGCACTACCCAACACAGTGACTGATTGTGTCATTAAATACAATTTTATATTTTTTCATCATGGATTTTTGGCATTAATTTAAAACATTTTAAATACAGGGATGCCTGGATGGCTCTTTCAGTTAGATGTCTGCCTTAGGCTCATGATCCCAGGGTCTGGGATTGAATCCCCAGCTGGGTTCACTGCTCATTGGGGAGCCTGCTTCTCCCTCTGCCTGCTTCTCCCCATGATTGTGCTCACTCTCTCTCTCCCTTTTTCTCTGACAAATAAATTTTGAAAAATATTTTTTAAAAACTTTAAAATATTGCATTAAAACATTGTTTTAAAATTTCAGAGAGGTATACTACCTCATTAAAACTAAATTAAAATAATACTAAAAATTCAATATCAGGTGTTTTGATGTGACAACAGGCATAATTGAATGGTCATATATTTCTAGTTGAAGTGTAAAATAGCACAACCACTCCTTTTTTTTAGAAATGTCTTTTAGGGTCAGACATACAATAATAATACATCCTAATAATTCCACTCTTAAGTACATACCCAAGAAGAATAAAAATATACACCCAGAAAAGAATGGTACATGATTTTTCATAGCAGCTTTATTAAAAATAGTCTAAAACTAAACAACTAAGTTAATGTAATATAGCTTCATAAATATAACATGAGGTATTAATGTAATTCACATATTAAAGCAGAAATTGTTGATAGTTGACAATAGAAGTAAAGTAATAGTCCAAACCTGAAATTCTAATACCCATCAATAGATAGATATCCACAGGTAGAATGAGGTGTTCCTCAGCAAAAAAAAAAAAAAAAAAAGTGGGACATATAATATCATGGATAAATTTCTGAAATACTATGCAGAGTAAAAGAAACCAGCTATAACAGAGAGAGTGCATACCCATACAGGCCGCTTTGTAGGAAATTCTCAAACAGGCAACATATATTTTCTCTCTCTCTCTCTCCCCCTCTTTCTTTCTTTTTTTTTAGGAAGGGGGGAAGGGCAGAGGGAGAGAGAAAATCATAAGTAGACTCCATGACCAGCATGGAGCCTGACTTAAAGCTCAGTCTCACAACTCTGAGATCATGACCTGAGCCAATATCAAGAGTCAGACACTTAAACAACTGAGCCACCCAGGTGGCCCATTGAACAGGCAATATTAAATCAGATCAGTGTTAGCCTAAGCCAGTGGTAGGGGGTGATTCCTCGAATAAACACTGTCAACATGTTTGACTTTTTTTTTTTTCACTCCTCTGATGTTTCAAATTACCTCTACTTATATTTTTATTTCATTGTACCTGTATGCTTGATCTTACTGGCACCTCTGACTTTCTCGTGTTTTTTGTACTCATTAAACATGATGGGCTTAAATTAGTTATAAAATACCTCAACACTTAGGACAAAATGAGCATACAGTAGGATCAGAAATAGTGTGACAACGGAGACTATAATGACAGTGTAAAAATTATAAGGCCTTCCATGGCAGTCAGAGATGATATTTTCTCCTCAGGAAAGAATCTTTGTTCATAACTATCAAAATTTCTAATTTGAAATGTGACAATTAAGAAGTTTATGGGGCCAACTAGATAAAATGGTAACTAAGTGTTCCAATTACATTAAAGTTAACATTGTGCTTATAATTAACAATGCTGTATTGTACAATTAAAACTTTGTTAAGAGAGAACATCTCACAGTAAGTGTTCTTACCACAATGAAAAAAATCAATTAACAATTCCTTGAATGTAGCTATTTCTATTTCATTTCCAAATGTTGATTGATATTTTTGTTTATGTTCTCTTATTTTAGAATGATAGTGTCTTGGTCCATTTGAGTTGTTATAACAAAACACCATAAACTGGGTAACTTGTAAACAACAGAAATTTATTTCTCACAGCTTTGAAAGATCAAGGCACAGGCAGATTTGGTATTTGATGAGAGCAAGCTTCTTGATTCATAGACATGTCCCTCTATGAATTATAATCTCAGATGATGGAAAGGTCTAGACACTGTATTGGAACCTATTTTAGAAAGGCAATAATCCCATTCATTGAGGCTCTTCCTTGATGACCTAATCACCTCCCAAAAGGCCCCATCTCCTAATATCATCATCTAAGGGTTTCAATATATGAATTTTGGAGGCAAGTGAATGCAAATATTCAATCCATAGCAGATAGTTAATTAGGAGTATGGACTTGAGGGAAAAAACAAAAGAGTATGGACTGACTTGATTACTGTTAATTTTGTGTCAGAGAGTAGATCATAAGAGACTAATTGCATGCAACTTAATGATATCATGTGACTAGTTCTTCAGCTCTTTTGATTCAAATTTGCCTATCAATAAGAATAAGATAATAAAGCTACATAGCAAGGTCTTGAACAGGATTGGATGCATATAAAACACTTGATATGACAACTGATACCAAAGAAGGACTCACTAAGTGGAACTATTTTTAAAAATCACAATAATAGTAATAATAAACTATTTTTCAACCCATGTTTTCATCCTTTAAATCAGTTTTAGAAAATGATAATGATTCAGCTGATATCTTCTCTAGTCTCAGAGTGTTTTAAGAAAATAATGAAAGTGTTCCAAATAAGATTATTAGTCTTAAATATATAAACATCAAATAAAGTTTATGCAACAAATTGTGGAGGTAGTTACCCTCACGCCCTTCCCTCAGTGATAATATGAGTATTTATAAGCACTGTGGCTTTGAAGCCAGGAAACCAAAATCTTTGGGACCTAACAAAAGGGTGATTGTTTATCTTTTTGCTATTCCGAATCTTTATCATGTGAATGTACCACACATTTAAAATATCAACAATAAGCCAACAATAATGACAACAGCAACAATAATAAGTTGAAAACACAGTAATGCAAGTTGGTTGGGCTGTCTTTCCAATATGCCTGCATTTCTTTATTCTTCAAAACAAGACTTTTAGGGTAATATTATGAAAGCTGCTTTGTGAAGCATATCTGATTGTATTTCCACACTCCCATAACACTGAGTTCTTCAGACTTTTCCCTTGAAATCAAATACACTTCTTTGTTTGGCATTAACACCTAGACACTGAATTTCACTGGTATGCCCATTCACTTGGGATATTAAGATATGTTACTTACATGTTTACGTTATGTTTTTTATTTTATTTATTTATTTATTTATTTATTTTTTAATTTTTTTTTCTTATTTATTTATTTTGAGAGAGAGAGATCACAAGTAGGCAGAGAGGCAGGCAGAGACAGAGAGGGAAGCAGGCTCCCCGCTGAGCAGAGAGCCCGATGCGGGGCTCGATCCCAGGACCCTGGGATCATGACCGGAGCCGAAAGCAGAGGCTTTAACCCACTGAGCCACCCAGGCGCCCCTACGTTATGTTTTTTAATGTGTCATACTCATACTTATCCTTATTATATAAACTGACACAATTTCCTCCTGACAATATATTACATTGTAATTCAGCCTACCCCAATCAATATAGAACTTCTCACTCCAGGAAAGAAACGCATGAGGTAAATGAATTCAGACTAGACATCCCAGTTCAACCTGAAAGAATATTCTTCTGTTGTTCCTGCTTGAAGTGCATATAAAGTGTCACTAAATTTTGGTCCAATTAGTTACTTTCCATTGGTAGCTTTACCTTTAAAAAGTATTTTAATAAAAGTGTCCCACTTATATTCCTAAATTACATTTTAATCGGTTCGATTTATTGAATTATAAAACTGATCTTACAAGCACTATGAAAAGGCATGAATAAGAAAGTGAAAATCACTCCTTAATCCAGAGATTGGTAGATTGGTAATAAGGTTTGGTAAATAGTCTCCCCAGATTTTCTAGGAACAAATGAACACACATATATATCCACATGCTGTTTAAATACATATAGATCATAAGGTGTATACTACTTTGTAACTTGATTTTTCAGATAACATTATATTGCAAATATCTTTCCAAATGGATAAATATGAATATAATGTAATGTCCAAATGTATGAGTTTATCATTTTTATTTGGCAAATATTCCTTTAGTTATTCCACAGTCTTCACAATATAGTTTACACTGCAATGAATTTCTTTTTACCTGGTGCCTTTTAGCCAACTATTTGTTTGGAGAAAGTTCCAGGGTTAATATTATTATACATGCTATCCACTGAACAAAAAATTTTCAAAACTTCCTTGAATCAGGGTCTACCAAAAGTGTGTGTCATTAATTCTTGTTCTGTGTTAATGTGGAGCATGATATTTGTTTTTTATTATTGTGACAATTTGCATTCTTGTACACTCAAATTTTACATTCATGCCCTTTGGCTTTTTGTTTGAGTTTTGCCTGATGGTATATAGGTGATGTTTGTATTTTAAGATATCAGGATACATTACATATATATAAATATGTTTAATCTTTATTTTTTATCTTGTATCATTTAATATATATCTAATTATATGATAAATTGTGCCTTATTGATCTGATGCAGAATTATGTGTGAGGCTAAAAATCTTTAAATACTAATTGGATATTTATGGGTTTTTTTCTTGAAATTTTCAGATTATTTATTTCTTATATTAAATCAGTCATTTGTAAGTTGTGTAATAAATAATTTATAGGCAATTTTCTCTTCTCTTTTTTAATTTTTTTCATAGAAATTTGTATGCATGGTTCTTGATCATCTCCATTCATCATTTACTTGTCATGCTATCATTTTCATTGTTTCTCTCATGGCTTCTGGATTTGGAGCAATGATATTACTCAAAAGCCAATAATAACAATCTTGTCTTTAGTTAATACTTTGACATTTCATTCAGCATGGATTTTCACTTTTGTTTTGGCTTTTAAACTATTTGAAGTAATATAATGAAATATTATGGTTAAAATATTATCTTCATTACAAGTTTCTTAGTATTTCCTTTAATTGTGCACAAAAGCTGAGTGAGACACCTGTCTGGTTAATTCAGCTCATTCTAATCCTAGGTCTGTGACCCTCAAAATTATAAAATTAATACTTGTGTTTTTTCTAGTAGCTTTGTGATTTTAATTTTCACATTTACCTGTATACTACTTTGGAAATTTTGTGATCAAAAGGGAGTAAAAAAGAGATGTAGCTTTATATCTTCCTCCCTTGGTTATCTTACAAATAGGCAAGTTCATTTGAAATGCTATTCCTACTATGTAGCAAATTGCCTTCTTTTTTTTTCTTTAGGGAAAAATAAAGACTTTTTAGGACAATTGCATTTTAATATTTTATTCATTACTGATTGTTTTCACTTTTTCCTAACGAATAACACCTTCTATGTATTTTCCAATCTGTTTTATTGTTCCTCATTGAACATTACACACATATAAAATAATGTATATTATTATTCATATAACTAGTAACAATAAGAGGACATAAATGAGCTCATCACACAGGTCCAGATGTAGATAACTATCTGAAA